>CM056555.1:10158895-10358895 GCA_029721515.1 Synanceia verrucosa
TAAGAGATTATATGAAGTGGAATTTAAAATAAGGAGTCAGTTAAGTCTAAAATGAGACGCTTTGTTATGTTTCAGCAACCATCCCACATTATTTTTTATTCTGTGGTGAACCTCCACAGGTGTCTCAGCACTGGTGTTAGTTCACAGTGAGGTCAGTCAACCTTTTAGCCGCCGCCACACAACATGGAGGCACAGTACCGGCTGTGTCCTTTTTGCCAATGACACCACAGCATCACGTAGAAATACAGGAAGTCAAACACAGCCGGAGCCATTGGTTGAAAAATGAGACGGTGACAGACAAGGTACAAAACGCAGCACAACCCTACAGCCGTCGCCAGTGTGTAGTTCACCAGCATGTGTGCATCTGTATAAGAGTGTGTGTGTGTGTGTGTGTGTGTGTGTGAGGTCCTTCGGTGTGTGTCACGCTCTTCTCCCTCCACCAGTCTGCTAGCTCATTTCCTCCACAGGCTGCCTCCCTGCTACTTTATGAGTGAGAGCTTCTACAGCTCTCACCTCAGGACACACTTCAGTGTGTAAATGTTTCCATTTGTGGGGGAAGTGACACACATTCACTCACACCGCAGGGCACCTACCCATAACTAACCATCGTGCATACAAGAAGCAGTGAATCATAAAGCGATTTGGTTAAAATTTGCACTCTCTCTTTGTGTGTGCATGTGTATGGGTGGGTATATTTTGGATTATGTGTGAGTGTTTTGCACAATTTTGGCTTCTCTAGCGGTATTTTGAGTATATATATACTTCCAGCTGCTATATGAAACATCAATCATTATGTGGGAGAGCAGTTCAGGACATATCTGTTCTGTATCTGCTCGCACTGTTCATTATCTGCACCAGGTTTTTACTGTTTTTGGACACTTAATACATTTCTCTGCGTCTTTTTTGTTTGAAACATTCATTGTTTTTTGTCTGTAAGCACTGAGCCTTGATTGCCACCACACAATTCTGTGCGACAATCAATGCAGGAGCGGGATCTCTTGTACGGATCGATGCAGTGGGGTTCTGCTAGACAAGCCACTGCTACGCGAGATCAACACCTTCCCACACTATCATTAGTGTCGCTGACCTTGAAGTAAAATTCAATTTCCCACCGCAGCAACAAGCCCCCATAGCCCCCTGAAAAGCCACTTCAGAATTCAGAAGCCATTTCCGCCTTTCCAGCGCAGGCGAGACAGGATATTATAACTTATGAAAGGGGATATATGGAGTGAGGGACGCCGACAGAAAGAGAGGGATTCTGTTTGAGGACGTAATTATAACATGGCTCTCTTTGAAAAGTAAAGAGGGCAGAAGCCTGGCAGAGGTAAATAAAAATCCCTGATAAGCAGGCTGGCAGATTCCCAGTTTCAATTAGGGTGCGTGGCTGACTATCAGAGCGTCCCATGGGGAGCTCCAGCAGCACCGGGGCGGCAGCGAGGACCTGCTGAGGGAATTCTCCCAGGGCATGGACACTGGGTAAAAAGAGAAAGGCAAATGTGCAGTGAGAGAACCAGAGATCCCATTACACTGATCAGTGTAGTGCATATAACATGGAGCAGGCAAGGAACAGGGTGTTCAGAGGGGATGAGGAGAAAGAGAGCACCCCATTAAGACAGGAAGAATATTCCTTTTTATTCTAATTATGACATGCCAGTGGAGAGGAAAAGCACTGGTGGCCTTTTTTTCTTCACTCACATTTGGAGACACTGTGAGGTGGACAGAGATAGCTGCTTTTCCAAGATATAGATTGAAAGTGAATAAGGTTTTGTGTGTGTGTGTGTGTGTGTGTGTGTGTGTGTGTGTGTTAGGGCCATGGGAAGAGATGCAGCCAGTGAATCAAACCAGCATCTCAGATAAAGCTGTAGGATTGGCTACAAAGCTTTGAAGTCAGCTTTATCGTTGGGATCTGAGAGGGAGATGGGTACGAAGGTGGCGCTCATATACTGTGTGTGTGTGTATGTGTGTGTGTGTGTGTGTGAAACCTAGCGGGCTGTAGTTTGATCAAACCCTATGAGATCCCAAGGGAGACTCTAGACCTGAGCATGTATGTTAAATGTGTAATTTTTACCTCCCTGTTTGCCCTGCACAGCATGTTAACTCCCCGATCAGATTTTATTAGAGCACCCCCCTACACACACACACACACACACACACACACACGCATATCCTTTCTCCCATACATTTTGACATGGAATATTCATGATCGTTAAATTTGATCAACTACAGGGTCACCCATCCTATGTTCAAATGATATTTTGAAATATACATGTGGCCAGCAAGCATGTAATAGATGCATTAAAGGGATTTCTAAATGTGGTTTAATTACTGACATGTCTCTTGAGGAGAAATTGACGAGACTGCAGTATATGAATTGCCTACTCTGTATGTGATACTATTAAAGTCCAAAATTGTGTTTTTAATCTGTGAATAACTCCCTTAATAAAGTAGTACGGTGTACACACTGGCAGGGAAAGATAATACTTGTCTTACATTATGTGTGTGTGTGTGCAGTTAGTAAAAAGCCAGATGATACTAAACATTTATGAGACAGAGAGTGTTTGATTTGAGAAAGGGAAGAGTACATCACAGTGTCAAATGATGTATCTGTAGCAAAGGTGTGCCTTTGAAACAGCAATGCGACGATAAATAACAGCATGTCAGTGTGCTGTAGTTCATAACAGCTAAGACCAGAGTACACACACTGAGAAAACATCTGCTGAAGCCAGAAATGACAATTCAGCTGTCAGAGGATGAAACCACACATGGACAAGACAAAAAATATATATAAAAAAAAAGGGACAACTGCATCACACACACGATGATTCACTAGTAGCTACGGTGTACACTTTTGTCTTGAATCTGCTCTCCTGATATTACGTAAACATCTGGACAGATATCCGCGAAAAAAGTATCAGTCAGCAAAACGTCACCTCCGAGCTCTGTGTCGCCAAAGAAACTGAAAAACACATGAAAACAAATGCACTCCTGCTTATCAAAAGGAATGCCCCATAAAACACAGTTTAACACATGGTGATTCAGAGGAATGAAAACAATAATTTCACTTATTCGCTTTGGAAGCAATTTTCCTCTCAACCAACACTTAATAGCATGTGCAAAGGGTGTTATAAGTATGTCAAACCAAACCAGTTTCATTCCAGTGTTTATCACACATTTTTGAGGCCTTGTTGAATCTATGGTAAAATTCATACCTCTGTCCAAATCCAATATAAGGGGAATTATTTCCCAAATTCCTGCATACAATGTAACCTGCTCATAACCTTGCTTCTCCAGCTTGAATTCATTTGAGGCTCGGGTTCAGGATTCAAAAGTGAGGGACTGAGGATTTGGCATGGGCAGTACTTTGTGTAAGGAGCTGGCTCTGAGCTTTGCAAGCTGTGAGAAAAAGTGACCCATGAAGAGGCTTCCAATTTCTCCAAATATTTTATCCATTTTTTTTAAATTTATTTTAATTATTTCATCCATAATTTTTTCCAAATATATTTCTCCATTTATTTTTAGATAATTTATTACGATATGATGCATGCTGGATTTAATAATTATGCTTGATAAAGCAGTACCAATGCCTGGCCAATAACGCTCCTCTACCTCTCTCTGACTGATCCTCTAATCTGAAATCACATTCTTTTATCTCTGGCTTACTTAGGAGTGAGCGATTGAGACTAAGAAGGGAGAAGATACCCTTAAGAGCACTAGGCAGGACAAGTGTGTGTAGGTGTGTGTGTGTGTGTGTGTGTGTGTGTGTGTGTGTGCAGGGGTAAGAATCACCTTGATTCAGTACACCGGCCCTCTTTGAAGTGATCGGAGCCCAGCACGGCCAGCACAGAGCCAACCGTAAGCCTTCCAGCAAAGATCGAGCCTGACCTCCCCACCAAATCATAACCATATGACCGTAAGAATTTCCACCTTAGGAGAATGCTTTCTCCCCCGTCCATCTCCCAGGGTGAGGCATTAAGTAGTGATAACAGAAAACAGGTTCTGAGAGAAGGGGAGGCACCGGGAGGTGATGGAGGGTGGAGAGGAGGACAGGAGGAAAATAGGGGTTACAAGTGTGCCGTATGGAGGAGATTGGAGAGGAGGACTGTGTCCAAAAAATGTTGTTGCACGGAGCCTGACTACCTAAAATGGAAGTTTCTCAGACGAGGATCAAGAGATATGGTGCCCTTCACAGTTGACAGAGTGAGAGACAGAAAACGGAGAGGGGGAGAGCAGCGAGAAGAGGAAAAAAAAGCGACAGAAACGTTGAAATGTGACTATAACTCAATAAATACCTTTCTAAACCACTATAGAGAAGCTGAGTGGTACCTTTGCTAAGGCCTCAGGACCCACCTGCAACTGGAAATGGTTTCCTGTCTTACACGAACGCTGTTGCACCCTAATCCATGTAATTACATCTCATATTCCACATGTGTAAGTACACATGTACAACATTACAGTCACAAGTTTTTTTTTTTTTAAAACAAGCACAGCCCTCCTGCGGCCCTCCAAAACCACCTCCAATCACCATGCTCATTAGACAAAACAATATATTTACCGAATAACTAACCAGGAATGTAAGGAGCCTATTTTACGACATTAATAACTTTAAAAACACCCTCATGCTCTGGCATCTGCCACTGAAACAAAGCCTGTGCTAGACGACTGTGATTTTGTGGCTGTGTGTGCCTGATAATCAGAATAAACCTTCCTCCGAGTGTGTGTGCAATTAGGGTTGAGACTGTGTGTGTGTGTGTGTGTGTGTGTGTGTGTGTGTGTGTGTGTGTGTACAGTATGTGTGTGTGTGGTTGTGTGGCGGTGGTGGGGGTTGTTAGCGGTTCCATCTGGGTCTCCTGGAAGCCGTGTGGAGTCAGGAAAACCACATCTCATAAAAGTGGAGGCAGCCCAATGTTCTACAAGGACAGAACATTACTGAGAATGTCGCTCAGGAAAACCCTGGGCTTCACTCCATATGCTGGCTGCAAGGCCTGCGTGTCTCTCTCTCCTTCTCTTTCCACTCATTCCCTCTCTACTTATTTTTCACTTGGTAAGGAATAAGAAAGAGGAAGACAAAAAGACAGCATGGAGTGTAGCAGACAGGCAGAGGCACAGAGAGGAGCCAGTACTGATAGCAATTCCATCTGTCGGTATCGAACAGAGGAACGAGCAGTGACAGGCCGGGATGGGGTGGAGGTGGGAGGGCATCTGGTGCACATTGGCCGTGGGTCCGTCTGGAAACAACCACGAGAGAGGAGAGAGGGATAAGCGAAGGGAGCGTGGGGGGGAGGGTGAAAAGGATGAAGGGCTGAGGAGCAGGGAAGGTAAAAGTCCTGCCAAAGTGAAGGGCAAGAAAGTCTGGCAACGAATAAACACGACTGTGTTGTTCACATAATGGCCCAGATTGAAGTTGAAGTCAGGGAGATAAGAGGAAAATAAAACAGTGAAGCAGGTAGAGAACAATATCGCACACAAGGAAATCTGGTAGTTGTAATTCTTTGATTTTCATGTTTTCAGTTCACCTACTTTAGTTGAGAAACTTCTCTGGCTTGTCAACTCTTTGAAAACCCAGAGATAATATGAAAAATGAACAGTTGTCTTAAGCTTTAAAGCAAGACTTTGTACATAAAAACATGGTAAGTAAGTTCCTGTCAACATCCAAATGCTACTTTCACTTCCTTTTTGCTTATAAGTAAACTATATATCCACATATCTAATTTAATGAAGAGATACATTTAGAAAAACACAAATATGACATATGACAAATTGGTTGACCCTACCAGCAAAGCCATTTTTAGCTCTGTAAAGTTGGCTGAGTGAGTTTTCAGGATAATCTACTCTCACAGAAAACAGGCCAGCTACTGTAGTGGTGAGGGACCCTGCAAAGTAAAGGTCAATAAATAACTTTTAAACTCTTGAAAATGTAATGACAGGAGAAGTTCTTATCTTCTGGCAGCCAAAACGTGTTTATTAGAAACTTAAATACGGCTACAAACATTATATTATCGTGCAGATGCGTGGTTGGATAAACACACAAACCTGCGCACGAACATTTGTGTATGGAGATAGAATAGCTACTGAGTGGTCTACAAGAGTGTTAATGCTCTGTGGGCTGAAGGTCAGGCTTCAAACAGTTTACAGAAGGACGAAACAAGAGAGGGAGAGAAAGACAATCATTCATTTTAATGGTTATTGATGTCATGTATAATTCCCCTCCTTTACAAATCAAAATTCCAACCACTTGATAAGCCATTGCACTTTTAATAATATTGATTAATTCCTTCAGTTTAAGGAGCCTATTACAAAGATAAATTGCTGAATGTACGCTTATTTAGTCACACCTCTTCAGTGTATTTGCTTTTGTCATGCAGTGAATGGCAGAGAGGACGGAAGAGGATGAATTGTATTTCGGATGCTGATACAAATTAATTCCTTCTGTAAATCAAAACTAAAATGCTATGGTGACATATTTGTAATATTACTTTACTGTGGGGAGTGTTTTCTGGATGAATAAAAAATAGTGTCTATTCTTGTGTTAGTTCACTCCTACTGCACAAACACACACTTCTCACAGCTGGAGACAAAGTTGGATTGTGTGTGATGAAGTAGGCTGATGGTTAGGAGGCAGCTCGCTAACAATAGAGAGGTGTCGTGACTATCCATAGGCCTGCTAGCTGTTCAGCTTCCTTTTAATTGTGTGTTAGATTGAGGGCAGAACAATGATGCCAGGCTCTGTCTGTGTTTTCTGGTGTTTTCCGCTATGCCATTGGTGGAATATAAGCGTGTGTTTTCTGTCTTCCTGCACTGCACAGTGTACATTCAGGTGGTCAGGCATCAGAGGAGCTGCAGGTATACTCTGTCAGCTCAATGTCCTGAGGTCTCTGGCCCATCACTGACGCCCGTACACACTGACACCCATCAAACACAATGCACCACATGCACACCACCTTTCTCAGTCCAAACTCACTGTGACACAATGTGACCCACTAGTAGAAGTGCAGGAGATAAATATCAGGGAGAAAAAGAAAAAAATGAGTGGTGAAAAGGTGCTTCATTAGCCAAACATGGGCTGTAATTTCTGTGTAATTGCACTGATTTATTGCATATCTCATTAAAATAGAATTAACCTGATCACTTCAGTGGTCAAAACACAAATGTGTTTGACTGCAATGTTCACGGTCAAGTCATTTATCATCAAATAATATCCCCTGACATCAATATCAAAAATATCTATCATCTGCAGTGCTGTTCTCGTTTTATCTGTCTTTTAGAGGGTCATGGTTGTGGGGAACAAACCCGACACAAAGCGTTGCCCGCAGGCTCGGGGAAGATGATTGAATTTCATAGCTACTTACAAGCTAATAGGGCCGTACAATGACTACTTACTGTCCTTAAGTGACTGGCTGCTTCTCGCCGGCCGCAGCCCCTTTGAAGCCCTTCTGAGGAGATCTAGAGGATTTAGCCAGTAGCGTGACATGAGGCTGAACGGTGCTCCCACCAGCTGACTATTAGAGCCAGCTGATATAAACACTGAGGAGAACCACAGCACTCCAACTCAAAACAAAGCTGTGTCACACTGCACATTTGTGTGATTTGTGTTTGCTTACTTTTCTCAGAGAAAATATTGAAATACATTCTTTTGGAGCTGAGGAATTGTAGTCAAAAATTAAATCAAGTAGCAATTTTGGTTGCTACGCCAAACAACAACAACAAAAAAAGAAAACATTCTCTGCAGATTTACTGCTTGTCTGTATTTTATATAATTTTGACTGAAGATATTTGAAGAGGCCAAATTCTCGAACTTTTTACTATTTTTTAAAAATATTTAATAGATTAAACCATTAATTGGTTAGGCAAAAACATAACATTTATTGATGATGACAAAATGAAAAGATGTGTTTTCAAATGCAAAACATATTTAAAATGTTTCAATTTAAGAATTTAGCAAACTGCAGTAATATTGCTAAATTACAAATATAAAAATATTATGGAGAGAGATTATATTATGATATTATGTTTCTTTATTTTCACAGCTTCTCTGATATTTATATTTTGTATTATTTGTATTATTTTTGTATTAATTGTAAATGTTGATCTCAAATGAAAAATAGTATGAGTATTATAAATAGTATTACATTATATGGTTCATATAACTGCTGGGTTGCAATTGTTTATTCTGTGTGTGTGTGTGTGTGTGTGTGTGTGTGTGTGTGTGTGTGTGTGTGTGTTTTCTTTGAGACTTTAAGGGAAAGGGAGTGGGTCTGCGAGTGCTTTACTCACAGAAGCTGTTTCCACATACAAACCACCCTCTCCTCACCATGCTGTTCCACTTACACTCTTGGAACACTAAACCATATATATGCATACAGATAAGCACATGTGCACACGACACACACACACACACACACTCATAAAATATATATATATACACACACACACATAAATATATATATATATATATATATATATATATATATATATACACACACTCACACACTCACACACACATAAAATATATATATATATATATACACACACACACACATATATATATATTTATATATATATATATATATATACACATACACACATGCACACACACACACTCTCACACACATTAACCACAGGCACATGTTCACTTGCACTTAACTAATTCATTCAGGAACACTTTGGTTTGGGTTTCAACACCAAAAGCTCGGTACCTTTGATTGAGAAATGTGTCTGACAGCAATTATATGGGAGGGAGTGGTGGAGGGAAGGATGGATGAAGAAAGGAAACGCACTACAGTGGTTTTATAGTTTGCTGGCGTGACATTTTTCTCCACTTTTTTTTTCCATCCCTTTTCCGTGTTGACAAGGCAGGAAAAGAGGGCAGACTGAAGTAGAAGTAACAGCAGGGAAAATGGATGGGCAATGGGACTGAAGTGGCCTAGATTGTCACTATTGTGCTTGTGATCAATCCCACTCAAAATAACTGCAATGCCAGAGAAATTTGTAGATACGCTTGCTGAGAAAGTAATGGTAGTGATCACTTTCAGACATTATCCTCACTTTCAGAAATCACAGAAAATTGCAAGCAGATAAAATCAAAGCATGGCTGGGGATGCAGTAGAGCGTAAGCAGGGACGAAGCACGCTGATTTGGTCTTGACGTTTATGCTAAACCTATGTGACGCCTTACATGCGTTGGTCACTGACCTGCAGGATGTAGCCCCTGACATAGTCTCGGAGGGTCCAGCCCAGGCCGTGCAGGATGTGCAGCACCTCTTCCTGCTTCAGCACGGAGAACAGGCGGTCCAGAAGGATCTTGAGTCTGACAGGTACGGCCTGGGTGCCGTACAGCATCAGGCTGCTGATGTCGAACACCACATTGGACTGAACGATCTCCACCTGGGTCGGGTGGTACAGGTGCTGGGTGCTGAGCTTGTCCAGAGCTGGATGAATAACAGCATGACACACACACACACACACACCCACACACACACACACAGGCCCAGTTAATGACTATCAAGCTTCCTTCTCACCTCAGATCTTGCTTTGGAGGCTCCTGTGTGGTCAGCACAAGCTGATAAGAACATATCAATCAGATAAAAGCAATGACATTAATGTAATTATCTGTCATTTTTTTCCTGTTTAATCTAATCTCTTGCTCCTTCACATTAGCGCTGCCACTTCCTCTGTCTCCATCTCGATGGATTCATTGACCAAAAGTAAAAGGGCAATTCTTATATTTATTCATACCTACTTAAGATCTTTATAGCAAAATGATACTAAACAACAAAGATTGATAAGAACATTTTTCTACTATTATATGCATACTGTCTGCTACAGAGACTTCTGTCCTTGACTGTATTGTCTCTGGTTGATGTTCAGTGGTTGTTTTTAGGAAAATGTGGCAACATAGATTAAATTATTTCTTTTTTTCCCCAAAACTTCATGCGGAGCAGTAGCTTTGTGTTTTCACTACCCCCTCTACCTCAACCTCAGTCGCCTCTTTCTCCTCTCCAGCTGTCTGCACGACACCTGGTTGACTCTCTCTTTCTTTCCTCTCTCTCTCGTTCCCTCTCTCCCCTTACCTCATGTCTCTCTCCCTTCTTCCCAACCCCCTTTCCCTGCCTGTCTGGGTGACACCTGGTTGGGTCTCTCTCTGATCCTGGGACGGCTTTTTCCTGCTGACGAGTGCTTTGCCTGACAACACAGCACAGCCAGACACGAACATAATAAAAAATGAAGAACTACTTGTCAGAGTCCCTGCCAATGCCGACATGAAATGAGAAGTGGGGGAGAGAAAAGATGGGCGTCTGACAGTTCAGAGGGAGAGATTAAAAAAATAGTCAGTGGGGTCCTGTGCGTTCCGCTGAAGGGCCCATGGCTCGCTTTTGTGCGGACGCAAGCCAAACAGGTGTTTTCTTTTTTCTCTTCCCCCTCTCCTACTTCTCTTTGTACTTTCTTGCCTCCTCTCCCTTTTTCTTCTACCCGCCTGAAAAACTCATGAGGTGTGGTCTTGCTTTTCTATTTCTCTCTGGTTATGTTCTTATCTGTTTTCTCTTTTTCATCTAAAGGTGCTAAAATGAGACTTTGAAACAGAAAAATACAGAAGCAAACAAAAATAACAACTCTTTTTCTACTATGGAAAATAAGTAAAAACACTTGGATTTTAGTATATTCACAACATCAGATGGATAGACATCTGCAGTAAATAAATATATATATATTACATACTACAATTGTGAGATGCAAGAAGAGGTCATTTTAGAGTCAGTAATTAAATTCATATTTATTCACCCATCACCAATGGATTTACTCACCGTGTGCTACCCAGCCATGTTTGCACTGGTCACATGTTCGTAGGTGAATCTTCCCTGGCTGGAAACACTCACATGAGCAGTTCACCAAAGTGCAGCGAATGGCCTGCAGAGACAGAAATGGAGACAAATACACGTCAATCACAGCTTGAGTACAGAGGAGAGATGATAAAGCAACGACTGGGAAAGAGCAGTTATCAGCAAACAGTCATAAATACAAATAAGCACGAGGACAAATGATAACTTTATCTAAACTCTTGCTTAAAAATGTGGCAGTTGTGATAGAAGCCATTGCCGCAAACAATAACTCTCATTGCAATGTGTGAATCTCCCTCTCCATACTGTAATTTCATGAGTTCATGAGAACCGACAAAGGACTTCCCTTCCTGAAAACCCAGAAATGTAACTTGTTTTGACTGAGGCTCCATTACTCAACACTGGAGCTGCACTTAGTCTGACCCCGGAAAGCTTTTAGTAGCGAGAGGTTAAGTGTCCAGACTTGACGAGGGCAACTGAGTACAGCACAATGCATCGGCTGCCTGAAGCCTTCATCAAGGACTGTGAAAAACTCTGACAAGAATCCAGGTACATTTTTGCAGGGAGGACATTTGATCCCGTAAGATGTTTCACATTCTTCAAACAATAAAGAGCTTGTACAGCAGGGGAGAAAATGTACTATATACACAGGGATCCACATAAATGAACGCAGCTCTGTCACCCAAATGAGTGCAGCAGCTGCAAGCCGTAAATTTCTCACTGACATGGAGAAACAAAAAGACAGAATAAAAGGAGTCAAAAGAGAAAAAGGGAATTAGAAACATGAATCTTAATAAGCAGTGGCAGAGCTTTGTTTATCTAACTTTTTTATATTATCAAGATGAATTGATGGGTAAAGGTAGTAACACCTCTGCGACCTAAGTGGCCTCAAAGGGAATATGTTGATATAAAATACAGGAGGTTTGGTGCATCCAAAACCTGGCTTCACATGGAAAAAAAGGCTTGGAACAGTCTCGCTCTTAAAACACATATCTGTTTTTAAAATCAAGTATTGTGTTTCCTTAACATTAACATGTAAGTATGCTGGCTGCTGATGTTAGAAATAAAAAACATAATAAACAGCATTTCCACACTATTGGTGTTGACTTCTGTAATACTAAAAATGGACTGCAAAGTTTTCAGGAATTGTTGAGGTAGTGTAATTAAGTGTAGTGTGGTGAGTGGCTGCCTATTTCTTTGAACAGATAAAATCCTAATAATCCAGTCCTGAGGTGACTATCTGTCAAGATCCATGTGGGTGTCTGTCAGAGATGATGACAAAGAAATACCAAAGCCCTACTTATCAGAGAATGAAACTTTATGAATTTACAATCCTCACTAAATAGGCTATCTCATATTGTGTCACCACTGTTCTGTAAGGCAGCGGTGCGACAATAATGTCACACAGACACACAAAAGGTCGTAGGTTGGAGTCCATGTCTGCGCCAACAACCTGCATTTCACAATGTCAGAAACTGTCGATCAGCACTTCCAGATAGAGACAGATCAGCAGCAAAGATCAGCCTTTGCGTCACACAGCTGAAGTCGACGCACGATTAGCAATGACAGGATATTTGTGCTGTTCACTCATGTGCACCAGTATTGACCCAAGTGCACATTCTGGTGTTAGCAGCAGGAAATAGTGTTACCTTCTATGTGGATTAGACCCTCATCCTTTAACTCAGGATATAAAACTGAGTTCAGTCATAATCTACTAAGGGACCATAAAATCTGAATATGAATCCTCCCTTGCTCACCCAAAGGTGTCGTAAACCAGATTAGTAACTGCAGGTGTCAAAGTGAACATGGACTAATCCGAGATTAAACACAAAATTACACCACTTCTAACCATGTCAACTTGCTGTTTGACACCGGATAAGACAGGAGACAGATTATTTGACTTTACACCATTTTGTTAAGCTCTCCAGGTGCGGGCATGGCAATCCTCACCATGTGTGAGGATTACACACCATGTGCCAGTCGGAGTGTACATACATTATGTGCTGATCTGACATTCTTATCCAGACCAACGTGCAATACGTGAGTTCCCCTCGAGGACACTTGCGCAGCAGACATGGCTGTCCATGAAAATTCACTGATCGTGGATTTTCAGATACAAGATGGACTTAGAAAGTTGTTTTATAATTCTGTTGTTCACATTTACAAGCAGTTTCCTCTTATATGTTGTCACAATGTAAGGTACCAATAATGTACCCTACAATTTTAATTCACGGTCAGTGATACATATATAAGATATTGTTCTCCAGTGGAATATATTTTATTATGTTGCCATACGCTCATCTCTCTAAAAAAATCAAAAGTTCAATGTTTAGAACTAGTCTATTAAATTAAATGAAACGTAATCTCCAATCTCCACCTTATAAGTCATTTTTTAAGCAAAAATGCACAAAATTCTGCTTCCCAAATGTAATACATGTAATACTTTGTAACATGAAAAATTCACATCTTGCTCTGGGAACTGGACATTCTCACCATTTTATTTTTACAGAGCAGAGACAGTTATATTTATTGTAAAAATAACCAGCTGATGACTTGAATCGATCACCTTTGGTTGCTTTCCCTCTGGCCACTTTTGTCCACTTCTTTGTTTGTCACCCACCTTAAATTTTGTGTAAGATGTTTTTCTACAGAAGACTCTTTTTGCAAACTAATTTTGAGTAACCAAATATAGCACAGTGATGTCACACAACATAACCCCCCTTCTAATTGCCTCTCCGTGCGGCAGCACTAACAGCAGCAGATGGAAATAAACAATTGGAAATATCAAATGCACCTCTGCTGTTTACGAGCTGGGGTCTGACAGCTGACAAGATAGTTAAGGGGCGTCTAATACGGCAATTAGAGCGTGCCACTGTCTGCGGGGCTGCTGCTGTGACAAGGCGCCCTCTAATCACTGACTTATTACGCTGGCTAGCAGCACCTCTCATATCTGGCCCATTAAGCAGACAGCAGCATTAAGAAGCATTAAAGCAGCAAGCCCCTCGACTGAGGAGGCACTGACGGGAGACGCACTCTGCCTGTTATTTCTTAGGATTTGTTTGTGCATTGCTCCACATTTGGAAAGGAACATGTTGTTTGTGATGTGACGGCATCAAAAGTGATCATACGCAATAAGATGAAAGACTGCATAGTGATTACAGAATTGTTTTAAGAGTGGCTGCAGACGGCTGTGTCAAAGATGGCAACATTGTCAAGGATGTGAGTTTGTCTGTGTGTGTGGCCTGTCAGAGGAAACAAGAAAGACAAACTTATAAAGACTTCTCATCTCATTATTCTTGAGAACTGAAAACTCTGCTTCTGTGGCCAGCATGGGTCTGGGTTGCATTTGGCCGCGGTTTAACCTGTGTCTGGCCTGGGCTGGGTCAGGGACAAGCTTGGGCCCGGATCCCACCGCTACACTCGCACATATTTGTCACAGCAGGCGGGGGAGGAGGTTGTGTTATCTGAGGCCCGGCCAGATACACAGCATTAGTCACTGTGCTAGCGTCTCGCCAGGGTTTCCTCTTTGGCTCACAACTACAGAGGACGTCGGTGAGGAAAAGGACAGAGGGGTTTGTGAGTGAGTGTGTGTGAGACTCACTGTGAGACAAATGAACGAATAGAGAGGGAGCGCTGTTAGCCAATGAAGAAAATCCCACAGTGCTGCAGCAATTAGACTCAGGCAACAGTCAACACAGCTGCCGTGCTGCCGTGATGGTCAACATGTCAACCTAGCTGTGCTCAGAAAGCATCATATTCAGACCTTATCGGACTCAAGTGTGTGCGTCTCAGTGCTGGATTTTGTTTAGCTGGAGGCTTGATGTTTCATGGATGTTTTGCTTGGCTCGCAGTCCTTGTCCCAGCCCAATTGTATAAACACTGACAGTCAGCGATGGCCAGTATCAGACTAGGGAGGACTCTCAATTAAAAGACTGTTAGTGGGACAGATGGACTGAAGAACTGCAGGAAAGAGGAGACGCAGAACAAGATGGCTTCAGTCTGGACGGTTCCAAACATTGTAAATTAGGATAGACGATCAAAATGGTCCAGAATCAATGCTGACACATGCAAATGAGTGTCTCCTATCCTGCACAACTGTTGTACTAGCCTGTCATATTTTAAGGTTGACGTTGTAACCACATGCCACTGAAAACACCACTAAAACATCACCAGGCCCGCTCACTCTCTTTGTATCCTCTCTTGACAGCGCACAATGCAAAGCCAACCCAGACAGCAGTAAGATGGTCGGGTATTGTTCCTCCTACTTTAATTGAAACCTTTACCATGTTCAACACACAGCCACAGACCACATTTCTTGTTTGGTGAGTTAAGCAAAGCCGAGATTTAAATGAAAACCCTGTGTGTATGTGCGCATGTGTGCGTCTTTGCAGCAGCAGCAGCTTCGGATTTAAATTTGTTTCTGCTTAGGGTCACTGTAAAACACTGGGAGCATCTTGTCCTCTCTTCCACCCACAAGATATTATCTCATCCATGAGTTAGCTGCTGAAATGCCGTCAATTTCCTGCCAGAAATGTGCAGCCAACGTGTGTAAAGGAAAGAGGCACAGCAGCTTCGCGTGTCATAAAACGAGGCCCTGGCTCCGTCAGATAGATCAGGACTTCACCATGTCCATATTGGAAACAGGTGACAAATAAAATACGCTGAATAAAGAAAGTCTTTGTAGTGAGACACAGCACGCCACAAAATGCAGGGGAGCAAATACCTCATGCCAAGGCTAATTTTTGCTTGTTTGATTTTGTACATTGGATTTGACTTGAAACAGAGCCTTCTTGCCTTACAAAGTGCTAATCACTTGTGCACTGACTTCAGTGTAAAACTGTTGCACTGTACAGGGGACAAACTGTAGTCGACGGAAAAGACCAGTGTCTTCCCTCTGAATTCCCCACAGTGTCAGGCCCGTCCTCCATGTCAGTTCTGGTTTGGAGCCCGGCGGCTGGCAGTCACAGAGCCAGAGGTCCCTGTCCTTTGTGCAGCTGTGCGTCTGGGCTTTGACACAGGGCAGAGCGACCAGAACTATGCTAATGGGAACCAAATGGGGCGTGAGTCCCCGGTGGATAACAGAAGGCGAAGAGAAGCATGTGTTTTCATGTATTCATGTGGAGACCTGGGACTCCTCTCATTTTCTTCCTTTCTTTCTTCTCCAGTCTTTAAGCCAAACAAGTGGAAGCAGCCATATCTGTTGTTTGCACGCACCTTTAGTTGCTCTTGTGACTTGACGGATTTCGAGAGTCATCACCAATTAGCGAATGTCTCTCAGAGCTGACAGAATATATACAAAGCATTAACACAGTGTTCACATAAAGGCATTCTAATAACTTAGTGTAAACTACTTAGACTGTCATTGAAAACAGCCAAATTTGAAAATGAATTTTGGAAACAAACGTAAAAAAGACCGGGGAATAACAGCATTCATCTGTGAGCATTATGTTTCTGTGAAACATGAGTGTGTGTTGTATTGCACCTGATGTTTCTGCAACATTTTGTCTTGGTGTAGCCATGTTAGGTCCTGCAGATCCAGAAAAAGAAAGACTCAAGTCTGCAAAACTAAATGGGCCAGAAGTGACTGAAAACATCCCGTCCATTTTAAATGTAACAGATTAATGTTGAGAGATCAAGTCACAGTTTGGCAGGACCTGCTGTTTTTACACCTCCCAGCCATTTTTGATGCCATGTGAAATCAAACGCTTTCTTCCACCTCTTTGTGAACACGTGTTGGATCGCTGCCTCCTGGTAATCAGTCGCCACTGATAAAAATCACTAATATAAATCTAAAGTTCATAACTGGACAATCTAAACAACAGAAGTGTGAGTGATGACATCTGTCACCCAGCTGTCATTCAAGATGACATCCAGTTCACCTTCGCCAGGCGGTCCGGTCCTGTGTTTTTATGTGTGTCAGCTGTCAGCTATGACTCACGCTCTGCACTCCTTCACATGCACAGACACAGCACCCCTGTTATTAGCCCACAATCAAAACTTCTGCATCCAACATTCCTGCCTTCTTCTGTGCAGTTTGACACAGTCACAGAAAGTAAATCTCCCCATCATGAGCACCACCCCAAAACATTTCAAATCAGATCAGTGATGAAACTTTCACTCTGACTCACTTGAATGATAAATAACCATGCATGTACTTCACGTCATGCTTGTTTATGAAGTGGACGGAAAAAGGACACAGCTGGCTTTGATATTGTGAAACGAGGAGGGAGAGGGAGAATAATATCACTATCATGCTGGAGCAGAAATACAACCCTGTGATCTGGCTATCATATGCCATGCTCTCAGTCAGTGCAGCCTGTATAGATGGAGAGCTGTAGCACACCGTTAACACTGGACTACACTGTCAGTTCAAATACCCAAGCATCAAGGGAGCAGTAGTTTCTCCCATCTTTTGTGTAGACAGCAGGTCCAAGCAGAGGCCTCCAGTCCAGGCCCCTGGCCCCTCTCTGCTCGCCTCAAAGCATTTCCCCAGCCAGAGATCAAACCATCTGCCCAGTGACAGACCTCTGGGTCCACAGACACAAGGCCAGGTTCAAAGAAGGGTGCTAGGGGAGGCAGGGAGGGGATGGAGGGAGAGGAAAAAAAGAAGGGAAAGTTAGTGAAAAGGAAGAGATAGCAAGGGAGAGTGGGGTGGGATTGAGGGGGGGAGTCGGGCAAGCTGGTGTATTGGAAAGGTGGGGAAGATGTGCTGTAGCAAGGGTGGAGGAGGGAGAGGAAAGCTGATGAGGAGTGTAGGGAGGTTGAGAAAGTGCTGTGTGAAAAATGTCACGCTACATCTCCAAAATTTCTCCTGTATCACGTAACTTTTTACAACTTTATGTACACATTTTATATAATAAACTGAAATACATTGACTGGTTTCTGCTTATATGTCAACTAGTAAATAACAAATTGCAGTACAAAAATTCCCAGGAAGTCTGAATAGTTTAGTTTTCAAATCTACAATACTATATGTCATACTCAGTACATACTTTATGTTGGTCATAATTTTTTTTGTACAGGAATATAAATATCAAATCCTCAATCCTCATATTTAACAAGCAGAGAATAGTAAATGTGCATTTGATCAATTAAAGATTAATCTATAATCCAAATTGTCTTAATTTTGTGTCGGTGGATGAATTGTCAGGTTTTGCTTTGTTTGGAGATATGTTTCCTTATCACTGGCCGTTGTGTGGACAGGAAAGAAGAGAAAATAAAAGAGGCCATTGTCATCAGTATAAATCAGATCGTCTCTGACCTTCAGCCTATCAGGGAGAGCGACCTGCACCACATAAGCACAACCCTGTCAGAGTTGACACCTGCACTCGATGGCCCACCGATCACTGCCGCTGAATGCAGATATCACGATGATGACATGCAACACTCACGCTAGCTTCCTGCTACATGACCACATAGTGCAGCATGTTAGAGGAGAGAGGGAGTAAAAGGACAGGAGATAGAAAAAATGTGAGGAGTGGAAATAGAGAGAGGGGAGAGAAGATGACCGACACCGTCTGCTACACCCCTCCCCATCTACACCCTAGCACAAACAGAAAGTATTAGTCAGAGCCCAGACATATTGCCGACCCCTCTCTGCGAGGGGACATCTCCATGGCGATCATTGGTTGGCGTGGGTGACGGTACACACACACATACACAGTACAGGCTTGACAGCAGCGTGTCGACAGGAGGCCAGCACTGCTGAGACTCCCCCAAATTGACATTTAGTCATCACACTAGTCTACAGGGTGGGACTCTGCCTCCTGAACGACACACAGGCACCCACACACTCTCCCACATTCCCCCTCATGCACACGCACACACACACACACACACACACACGGTGAATTCCCCTACTCAAACTAGCTCACAGCCAGAGAAATCTTGGAAGCGTTCCTAGATGCAATCTTGCCAATAGCTCTTTATTTTCTTTGACCATTTTTAATGTAAAAACGGCTGCACTAATTGTGTGTAAGCAATCTCCAAATTATGTATATGTGTTTTTTCAACTAAACCGAACACTACTGTAGACAGATTGGCTGGTTTTCAAGACACACGACTGGGCAATAATATTTGTTTCTTTCCTCAGAGTTTTGTTCAAACAGTGTGTCAGCATGGCGGTTTACTTGTAAACACCTGGGCCTGCACACCCAACAGCTGTGGAAATACAAAACTATGTATAAGCCATGCTGAATCGGGGATAATTACTCTATTCAGATTATTTGCAACAGTGCTACATTCACCGACATAATGAAATATCACCAACAGTGGCAGAGAAACAAGAAGAGAGAAAAATCAATGCCTAGATTGTCGTTATTTACAGATTTGTGCAATCATTTACCTCAGCCAGCATAGTGAGAAGAAGACCTCCTGAGATTCACTTTTGTAGTTCCCGCTTTTAGATTGAACACTCCAAGAAAAAAAGCTGCAACTTTTATTAGTATTTACAGTCTCAGTCGGCAAATGACACAGAAAAATGGGACACAAGACAGAGATAGAGGCAGAGAGGGGAGGGAGAGGAAGAGAGAGTTTAACCAATGGTTACATTACTGCAGTGACAAGCGTGTCACTCCCAAAGCCACACAGAGAGGGAGAAGTGAGGAGTGTCTTTGGACGACTGTGTGTGTGTGTGTGTGTGTGTGTGTGTGTGTGTGTGGTGGGACAGTGAGAGAGGGAGGGAGACAGCTAACCAAAGGAAAGTCCATCTGGGTGTCTTAGTCTTTATCAGTCTTACAAAGTTCACAGATAGAGGGGCTGAAGTGGAGGCTAGACGGTGTCACAGGTCACAAAGAAGCAGCTCAAAGAAGTAGGAGGGAGGAAACAAAGCAAAACTCACAATTGCATGAGGAAAGCAGCGCCAAGCACTGGTGATTTCTTTTCTGCAATCGACCTGACCAAATTGCAAATTCCCTCTCAGGACCATCTAAGTCCGCTTCATTTGGCTAAAGCCGCAGTCCTTATTTCTGCAATTATAAAGCTATTGACTAATTCGACATATGTTAGCGTGTCTTCCAGCACTTGAGTGCTGGTGTGCCATTGACTCATTAACTTTGACAAATTGTGACAGACTTTTTTATTGCCACCCAATCATGAGAAACAAGACTGTGGCAGAGGATTTAATGAGTGGCATGTTTCTTCTCTTCTTCCCCCCCATCCTCACCACCACCACCACCTCTTTTGCTCCTCTCCAACCCGTCCACTTAGATTTCTGCACCCCCCCAAATCCCCCTCACCCCTCCATATTTATAATTTTACCACATCCTAACAATAACATGGCCGGCACTCAGCGCAAAACACGCCGGTCCCGGCCTAATGAATCTCATGCCTTTACCGCGCTAAAATGGCCAGTAAGTATTACCAGCTGCGACACTCTCCCTCTTTCTCTCCCTCCTTGGCAGTGGCATTGAGCTTGGAAGAGCAGGGTGGGTGGGTGGTGGGGGGAGACCAGGCAGACACATCTGAGTGCAGCTGGACCAGGGAGAGAGAGGAGGGGGATGAGGGGGAGAAAGACCGCAAGTCTCCGTGTTTCCAGCTGCCTTTCTCAGGGGCTCGGTTTTCTCTCCCTCCTCTCGCTTTTTCGCAAGGCCCTTCTGGTCCCAGCTTACTTGAAAAATCACAAACACACACACACACACACACACACACACACACACACACACACGCACGAGCACCCTGATCCAGCTCCCCTCCATCCCTCACATTCGGCCATCTTTGTTTGGACAGGGCTCAGGAGTTCCAGAAAAGCTCTCTCAGATGTGCTGAAGTAAGGGAAAAACAAAACAAACTGGCCCTCACACACACACACACACACACACTCCAAATTTATGTGAACGCGCAGACACCAACAAGTACTTTGCGCTCACTCATATCACTGTGTAGGAAGAGAAGTTCACTCCCACACACATATGAACAAATTCACATGTGTGAAAGCCAAAATAGCTTCAACTGGAGAACAAATTTGCAAAGAGAAGAAAAAAAAGTAGCATACATTTTTCTTCATGGAGAAGCAGCATGCTATTGAAGGCATGCATTCTTTTACCCAGTGTGTGTTTGAGTGTGTGTATGTCCCAATCCAGGATCACAGCACCAGGGCAGGCCTGAAGCATACCTCGACATGTGTTACCTCTTTGTAATATTGACTTTGTTATAGCTATACGAGTGGGAGAGTAGAGCCCAGAGCCCGGGCCGTACAGTGGTGGGGCCCCGAGTTCGCCAGAAAACAAATACCCGAACGAGCCGTGAAAATAGAAAACACAGCACCACAATAGCATATCTGTAAAAAAAAAAAACGATTCAAAGAGACTATAAAGTGTCGCTCACTCTTGTCTCTGACCTTTTACATTTTCTCTCTCTAAATTAAGAATATTATTTGCCTGATTCTGTTTCTGCAGCACGTTGCTCTCAAAGCTGTGGGATTTGGCAACTGAGTGAGTCTTGGCCTGGCCTTCTTGTCTGAGCATGTGTACCGGACCAACTGTAAAAGTCAAAAATCCTCTTTTTCCAAAGCCTCGACTTACTCTACTATTTCATTACCAATACCAAACTGCTTCTAGACTCAGGCAAACGTGCTGTCAAAATATCCAAATGTGTTTTTTTTTTATTAAATAACTAATCACTACAACATGGCATATAGTCAATATATACAGTAAACATAAGCCTCTAAATTTCTAGGGAAAAATAATGAGGATGAGAATCAGTTTTCACATGACATGGATAAAACCAGAGATAAAGGAAAATAGAATATGCTGTTTATTTGATTGCTTTGCAGAAATAAAAGATTGATTATCTTTTTCTTGTTCCTGTGAGTGTGAATCCCATCTTGTGTCTTTCCCCCAGTGATGACTTTGCTTATACATTTGAATAATGAAGGCAAGTCATTTGAATATTCCCTCTGTATTAAAAAAATTATGTTTTTACACGATGCAGCAATATTAGCCATGTTAATTGGGCTCTTTGGACTTTCCCAATAGAAAGGCTAAATTAATTACTTATGTCGACAAAATGTCAGACGTGCCGATCTAATAACTACAACTGTTTCCAACAGTGTTGTTGCTTTGTCTTTGTGCGTGTGTGTGTGTGTGCGTGCGCACACTTAAAACACTCCACATCCACTAGTCTGAGTTAGATCTAATGAACGAGATGGGAACAAAACGCTTTGACATCCTCTCCATGTTTCATGGGTGGCTCTTGAGAGCCATTCTCCAATATTCATCCCCTCTACTCATACTAATCAGCCACTACAGTATTGACTGTTTGTGTTTGCAAAGTGACTCGTCTCTGTGCTGTGCAAACACACACACGTGCCAATCCACCCTCCATTTTGCAATTAAACTTTTAAGGAAAAGTGAGTTATTTGCAGTACATTACATGGTTGTTTGTGTGTGATATGTTCATTAATGTGTACCCACCACCACCATCGGGGGCTTTGAAGTTCCACTTTTTTTTTTTTTTTTTAGCTTTTGGCTGTTTTTCAGTCTTGAAAAAAAACTGTATCAGCGCATTTTCCTCAAGTACGAATAAACATTAGACTTTGGGAGAGGAGGCGATGGGGAGACATTATGTGTATCTGCGAATACGAGACGATCAGATGATGTGTGTGCGTGCACACGTGCGAGCGCATGGCGAGCAAGAGCTAACATAGAGGCCTGCTGATGCCATGTTTCAGACGATCCCTTGAAGTGGAAATGAGCTTCCTCTGTCTTATAACTAGCCTGTTCTCACAAAGTCAGCAAACTCTGCCGCCCCTCCAAAGAGAGGCAGACAAGCCCCCCACCCTCCAACCTCCTCACCCACCCTGTGGTCAGCATGCAGAATGAATTCACAATGGAGGCCTAAGAAACGGCCGCCTTCTTCCATTTGTTTTTGTTCTTGTTCTATCACGGTGAAAGAGGTGCCACTTCAGTGTTTTCAGGTGTCTTTCGTCCTGACTTTCCAAGCCACACAGCTCACAATGTCAACTACAGTAGGTTAAAGCTGCTCAACACAGCAAACAGAGGAGCTGTTTTTGTTTCCTTTAGATGCATATTCATGGTTTCCTGACAGTATGTTTGAACAGAGCTTCCATTTTAGGTGGCACAAAATTTGAATTGAAATTTGCAGTATGTGGTATTACTGTTTGGACTCCATCCAACATGGTTTTGGTAGAAATTAGGTAGGTATATAGGTATTTTTTCTTTCATTAATAATACAACAACCTTAAAATATTAATTTGTCTGACCAACAGTCAAAAATCACAATAATATTTAACATATTTAAAGGACAAAAATGGGGGATTTTAGAAACTATAACCAGAAAATGCTTGTAGGTATTTTCAAGTAAAGTGCTTAAATTGTCATGATTCACTTTCTGTTTATTGACTAATAACTACTCATTTTTTCATCTCTGTCTGCAGCCAAACTCCCTTGATAGATTCCTTGATACTTACTGAGTCTTTACAACAGTTGTGTGTATTTAATCCAAGCTTAAAATTATTATAATTATTATTTATGATTTTTATGTAATTGAAAGATGAGATGTTTGGAAATGTGTTTACCTTGTGTTCATGACTGTGTCTGTACGTGTGTATCTCTTTTGCTATTCTATTACTGTTATTATCACGCTGTGTGCATCTGATGTAGAGTGCATGCAGGCACGCTGCTGTTTGAACCTGTGCGAGCACCTGAGGGTCCATCCCCAGCCGTCCTCGGAGCGGGGAGCGACAGCTGCACAGTGATGCTGTAGCGATAGGCATCATCGGCTTGCTAGAGACTAATTGGTCCACAGCGCTCCTCTGAGTGGCCTCGCTAATTAATTAGAAAGGCAGTGGAGCTGAAATTTTTAATCAGGACACCAGGCTCTCCAGCAAGCAGGAAAAAAAGACACATCACCCCATCATTCCATGTAATCCACCTGATACTGATCTCCCATGTTGTCATGTGAGATGTGTTGTGTGTTTAGGTATTCACATGATATAGCCAGGGAATAAGAAATACATTCATTACAGGGCTTGTTGGATCATTTTAATCCTGAGAATTTCAGAAAATCTGGGTGTCCTAATACTGTATGCATGACTTATATTTGGTTTGGACCCCAGAGACAGATATGAAAGTGGTCTCTTCCTCTGTGTGTTTGTGTAGCACATGTACGTATCATGATTTCCACTGATGTAAATTATATACTGACTGCTCCTCCAAAACCTTTGCGTTTTATACTAATACTAATACCGTTGTCGTGTAAACAGGGCCTTATTTGTAGCAGCAAGATGCAGATAATGTACTACGGGGTTACAAAAAATGTTCCTGTTTCTGATCATAACTGTAAAGGAGTGTTGTGTCTCTTTTTTCGTTTTCTCTCTTTTTTTTAACATCCAACACTTTCCATCATACTTAGAAACTGTGGAAATCACAACCTGGTTAAAAAAAAAAAGGATCCCCTGATTTTGTATGTCTTACTAAAACAGGATAAGGTGAATCTAAGGGACAATGCTTTTCCACTATTTTGAGGGTGCATTTGTGTCTGGGAGCTGCATGCAGCACACCGCAATGAGTTGTGGTGAAGGGCCAGAGTCTGGGAGGAATCAGCCAGAGCCCGAAAGACAAGAGGCATGCTAAAGCGAGAGCCGAGCTGGTCAGCCACATCAGAGAAGACAAGGGAAACAACACATGTTCATCATCGTTCTACTGGAATGTCAAACTACCACCACCAGTACCAGGACACACATAGTCACAGTGTGATAGAGAGGAAACTGGCCAGCAAACACTCCATAGAGAGGAAAGTTTCTGAAATCCACATGCACCTTTACCTCATGTGGTGACATTAGCTTTGTGCAGCGTCCTAATCTTTTGTGACCGTCTCTGCTTGGTAATCAGCCAGACACTCTTATCAGCCTGTTGCTTTGGCCAAAATAAACACACGCCGCTGTTTTATTGCTTTGTTTTCACAGGTCGTTAGGGGAAGGAGAGAAGATGCATTGATTCGTTTTCCAGACCGCTGGATTATTGTTGTGTTATGACTATCATCATTAAGTTTCATTAAGACTGTGGTTGTTCTTGTTTCCAGAAAATGAAGACGTTGCAGGAAAAGGCGAGCAGACGGCACGGCGCACTAATCTGGACGGTGAGGTAAGCCTAAATGCACGGCAGTTTGTTTTCATGAGATGCCTGTTTTAAGCAGATACTTGTCACCTGAACTCTGACCCTTACAAAGATTAGTTTTGCCCCATCAATCATATTTTTCAGGCTGCTCTAAATCACTAAGCTTTTCTAATACATTCCTCATGTATTTGAGGTGCATTAAATTAAACTTAATGAAGCGGCGTCACTCCTTAGCCTGCTTTTGCTCTGGAGCTACACATATGCTCCCAAAGCAAGGAGGAACTGGCTCTGTCGCCAGACTAATTAGCATGTGTTAGCTAGTTAGTGCGAGGGCGGCCCTCTGTGATGTGTACTGAAGTGGAGTAAAACGTTGGGGCAAGGACTGTACTAATGGGCCACTTCCTCCCTGCGGGGACCCTCCCTGCAGCACAGCACGTGCTGGCATCAGTTCAGCGACGGGCATCCACAGGGCCGCCACAGCGCCAGGGGCCAGAGGTGGGCACACAGGAAGACACTAGACTCTGTTGGCATCATTTTCATGCAGTGCTGAAGTCAGGGTGTGATGCTCTGCGATGTAAGAGCAGGTGACAATGACTCGCTAACGCGCACACAGGAAAACGGAGCTGTCAACTGAGCAGTCCTAGTGCCCGTAGATACAGCTGACCATGCAGGCAGTCAGCCAGACACACAATGCATGGCGCACAGAGAGAAAAAATACATGCATCTTCCCTTTACCCGTGCGGCCGGGACAAACAGCGTCCCGTCCGGGATGCGCCTCTTTTGGCTCAAATACGTGACGTCCCGGCAAATACGGGATGGTTGGCAACCCTAACGGAGAGTGACGCGTGGTCTAACAGATTCATCAGCCTATGAAATAGTTCAGACAGCTGGGGCCGCTTGGTAGCTAGCTGCCTAGCAGTAGCAGATGCATTATTTACAGGAAGGGCTGGAGCTTCAGCGAGCTTTGGCACTCGGGTAGCAGGCGTAGGTGGTGAGCATCGACGGCAAGCGAGTGTATCTCTGTCAGTGTGAGTAAACAAACAGTGGGGACATGGTGTGACAGAGCAAACGGCGTGCCACACAGACACATGCAAACTCATCAGGGAGCCCAAGAGAGCGAGGAAAAAAAAGAGGGGGGGGTGTGAGGCATCCATATTTATAGGGCCTTTCTAACATTTGTCCCCAGGCCAAATGCTGTGACTACACTCAGCTAATGTCAGAACAGCACTTAACCAGGCATTTCCAGTATGTCATGGGCAGTGGGGAATACGTGGGATAGATACAAGACCAGGGCAGGAAAAAAAAAAACAAAACAAAACATAGCGAGACAAACAAAGATGGAAATGGAAAGCAATGCGGTTGTGTTGTATGCTCAGACAATTACATTCTCAAACACCAATCTCTTCAGTCTCTTTATTGCTCTTTCTTCCTCACTCTCTATTTAAAAGACTGCTGCCTCTGTAGGGCTTTGAAGCCAACAATAATGAAGATAAAGAAATCTGCTCATTCACACTGAACAGACATTTTTCTTTCTCTCTATAAAACAATGTCAGTTGTGGTCGTGAATAATCTTCTTTATCCTGGATTCAACTCAACGTGGTGTTTACTGTGTTTTTGTGTGATTTACAAACTGTGACATGGACGCTGACGTGTCAATATTATTGATAGCATATTATTGATAGCAGTGTTAAAATAAGTACAATGATGCCCTCACTGAGAAAAAGAGTAGTCATTATATCATCAATATGTCCAACCTTGATGCTCCTTCGTTTCATCATACATACTGGGTTTTTTTTTCTTAGAGGTGAAAGTGACATGTTGGCTCTTGGCATGTAATTACGTGCAAACTTGTCTGGAATGCCTGGAATGGCCTGCTTCACTTTGGTCACCTGTCCCCAACTTTATCATGTGTCAGGCAGGGCATTCACTTGGCTTTAGGCCCTCTGGCACAGAGGAAGGTCAAGGGGCCCACATGCCTCACTGGCACGTCCATGTTCACCACAGACACAAACGGCACGATACCCCCAAAGAGAGCGTACTAAGTGGGTAAAGTAGCTGCTTTTAGCACAATCTGTCATTATCTCAAGTGGCACGTAATCGTTTGTGTAGTGAGATCCATTATGCATCCACTGAGAGCAGGGGCTAATTGTGGAGGCTCACATTTATTCATTTGCTTTCTGCCAGTTGTCCCTCTATATTTTTGGGTAGGTGCAATAAATGCCAATGTTTGTGTTTCTGTG
The DNA here is from genome assembly GCA_029721515.1 of Synanceia verrucosa. Classification (NCBI taxonomy): domain Eukaryota; kingdom Metazoa; phylum Chordata; class Actinopteri; order Perciformes; family Synanceiidae; genus Synanceia; species Synanceia verrucosa. Next base: position 10,186,042 of record CM056555.1, read on the forward strand.
TTTTTAAATGGTCAGGGCTCTCGTGGTGATGTGGTAAAAGCCACAAGGTTCCTTTTGTGCTCCCAAAGGAAGCTGACAATCAACATGAAGTAAATCATTAAGATGTTAACCCCTGCCCCAGTAATTTTTAACACTTTACTAACCACATAAGGTGGTAAATGCATCAAGAATTTTGACTTAAAAAGTTGATTAATGTATGCTTCAAAAGCATAAAGTTGTACTTTGCCTTCTCAGGACATCAGAAGGTGACTATCGACAACACAGAGAGAGAGCAAGTGAAAAAGATAGATGAAACAGATTCATTAGGTTTTCTTTGTGTGTGTTTTCAGACCAACCAAAGGAGAGTATATGCTGTTAATCTTGATCAAAGGTTCTCTCTGTCTTTTGGTGAGTAAAGATAATACTCGTAAAGCCCTTGGATTTAGCACACTGAAATCATGAAAGCAAGTGTAATTAGCAATTAGATCTGACCAAATTAAGGCAGACTAACAGAGGCAGAAATCAGCATCAAGGCTACCAAACAGTATCATAGCCAGTGGTGTGCTTAGTGTGTTGAAATAAGAGGATTGTGAGCAGACAGAGATGGACAGATGGTGACGAAGGTTGCTTGTTCTTGTCTTTGGATGGATAACTCAGTATCTCTGTTCTTTTGTCTAATCACACCCTTTCTACTACTAATGGATATTTTTAATCACCTATTTCTGCTCTCTACATAGGCAGTGCCTCTGCACCACTGACAATGCTTTAGCCACTAGGTTTACAGAAGACTTTGTTTCCCAGACTTGGCTACTGAGGTGAGAGCGCCACCTAAACCCCCTTGCACACACATATTATTAGCATTACCATATCTGGGCCTAACTGCAGCTGAGGGGAATAATGTGTGTCAGGAGAGTGTAAAATTAGAACCAAAACCAACACTGCTCCTTAAATCCACTTCCTGAGTCCCCCTTTCCTTACTTATTGCCAAGCTTACAATGTCAAACACTAATAAGGCAGCTAATTCAATTAGGGCTCCACTTCTTCTTTGAGATTCCCCAAAAAGAGACTTTGTGAATAGCTTCCCTCGCAACTCTGCTCAGAGCTCATGAAAAAAGTGGCCTTTATTCATAAGTGTTCAAGCGAGGGAATTTGCTGCAGAGCTTGTTAGCAAAACACTGATCTGAGGCGAGAGATGTGTGACTAAATCTGGGTCTCTTAAGTGTCTGTCACCCTGGTCTAACCCGAGGAGAGCTCTTTGTAGGCTGCTGTTTTCTCTGTCTGTCTCGCTCTGCTCCAGAGTGACTGGGGATGAGCCCTGCCGTGTTGCTGCAGGTGACAAGGAGCCCTTTTTGTTGTCAAATCCTGATGGAGCTTCCACATGAAAAACATTTCACTTGAGCTGCTGCGGCTGCCTTCTTTTTCTTCCTTCCTCTCTGTCTCTCTCTGTAGACGTCAAAGGCTACAGCTACAGCAGTGATACAGAGGCAGAAGGAGTCAATCTCTTTCTCCTCTCCCCCTTTCGCTTTTCTTTTTGTCAGCCTTTTCCTCATGCTGCTTCCTACCTCCCTCTCGTCTCTTCTATCGTCTCCTTTTCTGACCAGCCTTTTCTTTTCTCTGCTCCTCTAACCCACCCCTCCCTCCCCTTCCTCTGGCTTATAGATCTGAGTTGGGTCTCGGGAGGAAAATACAAGTCAAGCCATTGTCATTTCAAACGGCGTGATAACCAGACACTGGGCTGCCCACTGACAACTCAGGGGAGCTGGCCCTGGCTTTGACTGTTAGCTCTTCTCCCTCTCTTTCTCGCTTCCTGCTCCTACTACTTTTTCTGAAAGCTCGCTCTCTCCTCTCTTTTTATTCCTCTCTCCTCACCTCCCCTCTCTTCTTCTTACCCCCCCCCTTACACACACACACACACACACACACACACACACACACACACACACAGGAGGCTCGGCAGCTCATTGTTGTTTGTTGCTTGCCGCTGCTGTGTCTTGCATCTGCTCCTCTCTTCTCTCCTCGCTGTGCCGTGGGGGACCGAGGGGAATAGTTGTCTTAGTGTGCGTACCAAGGTCAGTGCTCTCCACATGACAGTTCTCTGCCTCTCGACAAGGCGGGAAATCAATACTTTCGGACTTGTGGCGCTGCCCTCGGTGTAACAACAACACTGCCCAGCGCAGAGCGCGGCTCAGGCACCTGACACATCCCAAGCCGCCCCCCCAGGCCCTCGTCAGGAAGCCCCTTCATTCTGACCCCTTCATATTTCCACCAAGGCCCTCTGTTTCACTTTACTACACCTTTTTCTCTCTTTACACTTTTTCTCCTCAGGGCCTCCAACCTGCTGTATATCTGGTTCCTTCTGTCTTTTTTATATTATGCAATGCATGTTTCTGTTATGCCTCTATATGAACTCCTGTCTTTGTTGCTGCTGTGCATGTGTCTTGGTGAGAGATGAGTTTCTGCTTAAAAAGTGTGACCATGGATGAGCTGCTTAATGGGAGGTGCCCAGACTGGATCTACAAAGACCAGATGGTGGTGGAAAGCAGTGTGTGGATATTTGCCTGGACCAAATAGGGAAGAGGGTATGTGGGTTTATGGTGAAGATATCTGAAAAGACTTCCACCTGCTGCTGCCGTTTCCTCAGTTTCCCAGTTCAGCCTTTTTTTCAGAATAGGTAAAAAAAAATATTACAAGGTAATGTTGCACAAGCCCATCTATTAAAGCCAGTTTCCCTTTTCCTCAGATCCACAGGTGCCCCCTGCCACACACACAGAAACCCAACATCCCCTCATCCAGTCCAGCCAATGAATGAAATGCATCTGAAGCAAGCAGGGGCCCTATAAACTGGGAGATCGCTACCCCTTACTGGTATTAAGGGAAAGTGTGCATGTTGCTCAGTCAGAACGCACGAAAATGGAGCCATGGGCGACATTTTTAATATAGCGCTGAAGCCTCCTTATGCTGTTTCACTGCCGGATAGATACTCAGAGAAAGCACTGGCAGTACGCCCCACACCGACTGTTAAGCCTCTCTCTTGGCCTGCCTCTAATGACAAGCGAGAGTGTGTGCAAGGCCAATTACAGCTCCCGTCCTTCAGCAGTCAAACAGAGTAAAACTCCCACTCTCAGCCCCCGTGGAGAGGAGCCACAATCGACTGAAGCCCCCAAGTCTCTCCGAGGGACACATGCAGGCACACACTTGGCGCACTTTGTGTGCAACTGGATGTCCATCAACAGGGCCATCTCTCCTCATCCCCTGGCTTACTCCCTTGATTCAGCTGGAGTAAGGAAAATGCATCAAATAAAACAGCCACTTTAATGAATTAGATATTGAGCTATTCATTAAAAAAATCAAATTCTCTGAAGTCAGCAGGGGGATACACGGTATCAGAGTGTAACCTAGGGAGGAACATGACTTGTTTAGGGGAGTCATAAAGCACAGGGATCTGATGACTTTACTGAACGTTCGCCAGAAATGTCTAATGTTAGGGAATTAGTTGACTTGTGTTTGAGAAAAAACAGATTTTTCTCCTCAGATCCCTCTCTTTTATCACCTCCCATACAATTAGATTGTTATTCTCCTACTTTCTGGTGGCAAGTGAAGTTTATTATCTATTAGATCTGAGAGTGGAATCTCTGTAGATGAAAACATCAAGGCTGGTTGACTTCCCCGCTTTACATGAATAAAATATCCCTGGCAAAAGTGAAAGTATACATCTGTGCAGGCAGATAGCTGTTTTTATTGGCTGAGAGGTCAGGTAGTACTTAAAAACCTTTGTGGCAGCCTCTCCCAACACTGCTGACTACTAGTGTTTTTACATGGACAAGAAACATACTCCTTCTCCCAAACCAGAATACATACAGAGTACAATTTCTGATATAGAAAAATGAAAACTCTATCACATATTCAGTGGTTAGTCTATGGAAGACCATCCAAACAAACTGCACCATAGCCTGTTGGTAAAGGTAGAAAGAAAGGATGTGTTTTTTTCTCCATTTTTTTTTAATCTCTGGCAAGCCTTTACCCCATTTGATGGAGAGATTTAAGGGAGGCTGCTTCTCCCTGGATGAATGTGATCTAAACAGCCACATCTCCCTGCTGTTTTTTTTTCACAGCGACAGCCTTTCTCATGAATTAAAAGAGGAACCCATTGATTTTCCCATTGCTTAAATTTGCAACTTAATCCCCCAGATATGTCTAGAATGTACTGCTCTGTCAATAGACGGCACCGCCACTGACGAAAGGCAGCACTGATGCTTGCTGGAGAGAAGGAGAATAGACGGATGACAAGACAAAGGAGAGAGAGAGAGAGAGAGAGAGGCTGGCTTAGTGTTGAGCGCAGTGGTTTCTGGCTGTGGGTTCAAATTCAACATTATGCCATTTAAAAAATGCATGTTTGCTATTAACACTGACTCCGATGAATTACCGCAAACATAACACATCATCTAACTGAGCCACCAGGAGAATAAGAATGAGGCACAAGCCGGCCATCTTATAGTAACACACCACATCATTATGTTTTTTATGGCTAATAAACCAATCACCATTGTACATCTGTACAGTGTAACCAGCAATCCAGCATGGCCTTCCAGCGATTAAATGTCGTTATATAACAAAAAGCCAACGCACTGGAAATAAGTTGTCTGGGACTGAGATGGAAAAAGCACACTTGTCCCCTCTTGAGTGAGGGGTTTGAGGAAGTAACGGGATATCAGGACCTCTCCCCAGGAGCAAACAAGGCAGAGAGCCCATACCCTAATTCACAATAAGCACCATAATGTTCTCGTCTGACTCCTAATGTAGTCTATAAATCTCTGGTACTCTGCTCTACATCAGTGTAATACTTGGTATTAATAGCCTGATTTGTACATGGAGTTCGGAGCAGCCTATAGGCCGAGCGGTGCTTTTTTTTTTTTTTATCTCCACATGTTCAAGATCATTATGCTGAAATGTGAGAAACATGGAATTCTAGGAAGGCATCTGACAGTTTTCTGAGGAATAACTGGACACTATATAGAGTATAACACAGGGTGACCCTTACACATTTCACCCTCCTACACTTCGTCTCTGGTTGTAAACCCTATCCCATAAGCCTCTGGGGTGGTATGGCTCCTTGCCAGTAGCTGTGCTGTTGTTGGCAGTGGATTTCCTTTGTGGCCTCAGTACTTGTGTAGGCCATAACATGATACACACAAAGTCCGACAAGAGCGCACCAGTGTGTGCACACTCGCACACACACGATCGGCACATGCTGCACTCTGCACGCACATCAACACACGTAATTATGCACAAAATCGCTATTCTCACCACTCATCCAGAGAAGACCCGCAGCCTCGTAGGAAACAAGGAGAGGGAAAAAAAAGCACAATGTATCCTTGACAGGGTTCATCTGTTTCCAGTTTGGTGCAGATGCTCAGGTTTTATTGCAGCAGTCTAGTATTTCATGGCAGATTTAGCCAGTGGTTTGGTTCTGCACTCACTACAGCTCTAATGATGGCACATCTCTTGTAAATTGTGGCACACCAGTGATACAGTTTCTTACTTGATTCCACCAGATTTTATGATACAGAATTACAGATTATGCACCTCTCACTTTGGTGACCAAAAAAATTATTGACTGATATAATGTGCATGCAGTGGAGAACATGGAGTTAATGTACAGATAGTGCTTGGACTAGATAATTGACCTGTTTGTTGTTCAAACTATCAGCAGCGCTGCTGCTGAGGTACGTGATGTAAAAAGGACCCCATTGACTGTTCTACTCATTTAGCGGTGAGCTCATAATGTTTTTCAGTCCTCATGGGGTCACACACTGGATCTCCATTTAACCAACGTACACAGTTTTTATCAAAAAAAACATGCACGATGTTTAAGAGTTATTGCATGAACCAAAGCAATGTGTTCAGAATTTGAACCTCTGTGTTGTTGAGTTTGAACTGTGTAACCTATTCTCACTACTTATCATGTACATTTTTCTTCAGCTTCTTCAGCTTTTAACAAAATCTCTCTATTGGCAACTTTGTCCTGTCATTCCTGGTGACCAGATGTTGCCGCAACACAAAAGAGTGGCTTTGTTAGTCCTTGAATTTCTGACGCTGCAACATATGGTGATACATGTGATACATAGAAATTCCATTGTATAAAACTTGACTTTCAAACTGTACATACCACATATATATATAATACAGATAAATTACAATTTAGTTTATCCAATGCACTAATTCCAATCAGAAAAATTGAAAATCATTTTCACAGTGAACTCTTATCTCTGTCAGCTTTTTCACACACACATCTATTTCCCGTCTCTGTGTGTCGATGCCAGCGGCACACAGGCGATGCTTCTCCGTCTCGAGACAGAAGTGTAGCGCTGAGTGTCTCTTAACTGGCTCGTTTAGTCCTGATGGCTTAAATGATTTCATCACTATTAATGACAGGGACCGTGGCTCCCTGTGACGCGTTGCCAGATGCTCGGGGGCCGCTGAGCTTCCCACTCATCCTCTCACACCTAGCCGCCTCTCCTCATCCCTCCTTCTGTGCTGTCTAATGACTGTCCTCTACATGCCCCCTACCATCTATTCTTCCTATTTTCCCTGGCCGTTGTGGCCTCCTATGGATACTAAAACATAGTGTTGAGACACGGTGTTGGCACTCGCATTGCATGGGTCTGGGGTCAGAGTGCTGCAAGGCTGCAACACTGTTAAAAAGTCATCCAACCAGCAAGTAATTGTCATGAATGTCTATACCAAGTACTGAGAAGTTCAGTGAAAAGAAAATCTTCAAGAACACACCCTCTCTCTCTTTTCTCTGGGCTATCAGGCGAGCCAACAAATCAGCTATCAGCCCAGTTCCCGAGCCGCTACGGAGGTTAGAGGTCAGACAAAGAGGGTCAGCTGGCACCGGTCCAGGCTGCCCTCAGAGGTCTTTCCTCCAAATGGAATCAAAGGCCGTTCGACGGCTGCAAACTATCGCCACACCGAGCGCCTGCGCCTTCATCAGCCACCTCACATAATTGGTGAGTTAATTTTAGACAGATGCACGGCTTTGTCTTGAAGCACTGACTCGATTTTCATTCATTTGGATAATGAAAGAATTAAATTCCATTTTGGTCTCTCTTTTTCCTGCCTTCCCCTGTCTCCCCGTCTCGGTGTGCTCCTCCATTCCCAGTTAAGTAATGACATTTTAATTCTAAATGTGTGTGTGTGCGCAGGAAACTCCTGCTCTTTGTTGAATGCAAAAGAGCCTTTGTCTTTCCTGGCATTGTAACCAATAAGCTTGGTGAGGGTTACATACACAGAAATTGCACAGCCCAAAATAAATGAGCCCTCAGAACTAGAACGAGAAAAAAAATGGTCTGCTATGCAATCTGAGAATGAATTCTCAAAGTGTACAGTTTGTGCACTGGAGCATATTACAGTAAAATTAGAAATCACCCGTTCAACATGTGTTTTCACTATGTAAAGTGCAGGTACAGTTTCCCCTCGTATTTGGCCTTTGGATTTAATACAGTAACTGATTGCTACTTTTAACAACTGCCAAATGTCATGCACTGCAGAATTAAGGCTGTGGGTTTCATTTAATCTGTTCCTTAAAAAAAAGAATATTAATTTTAATTTAGTAATACTTGAATCACACATTGTGTACTGAAATAAAAGTACACTCTTTTTTGCAGTCAGGCTGGTGTACAAGATAGAATAAAACAGTGTGTGTGTGTGTAGGTAGCCCCGTGCGTTTGTGTATGTGCGTCTATACATGTGCGTGTGTATGCACTATTAATTTCCCAGAGCCTAAACCGTCATTGATTCAGTTGCTCTTGTCTTCCCAAGAAACAGGGAGAGGATTATGCCTTTAAAACGAGCTTTCTCATTGCAGATATTAGGTCATTAATTTCACAGGCTTACATATGAAAATATTGACTCTTCCCAGACACCCCACTATATCCTCTGTTCCCGCCGCAGCCTTGCATAAATAAATCTGTTTGAGTATGCAACATTGATACGCCATTGATTTATTCGTTTCAGGGGCTAATAAATAAGCAAACGTATTGGATTATAGTTTAATTACTAAAGTTCTTGATTGATTTGTATGGGAAAATGTGAGTGTTGTGTGTGCCACACAGCAGAACTAGTCACTATAAGATCTGCTGAAAACTTCAGCAACAAAAATAGATCTTACATTGACTAGTTCTGCCGAAAACGTCAGTGATTCAGTGAACTGTGTGGAAATAAAAGACTTAATTTAAAGGTGACTCTACATCTCCACTAAATTCCTTTATTTGATTCCACAGCACTTCCTGTTGCTGTTCCCCATTCTGCGTTCCACTGAAATGAATAATGTGTCTCAATGAAATCGCCTGTGAAAGCAACTGTATGACACAGTTATTCTTTGAATCATGCTGACTTATCATTCCTGTAATTTAAATGACTCTTTGATTCACGTCACACACGGACACAAAAGAGGCAAACAGTCTCAGAATAAGACGGTCCTCCAGTGGGAGTCGGTGGGAGATGGGTGCAGCATGTCCCCACATAGCGGACGAGGGATGGGCAGCTTTCTGGGAAACAAAAGAGCGGGAAAGAGGGAGAGAGGAGAGAGTGCAAAGGTTGTCGCAGACTATAGTCACAGCGCAGGAGGAGGGGAAGGGGAGCGGTGAGGGAGGGTCACGTTCCAAACTCTCACATCTGTTATTCGTTTGTCCCGAGCTGGGAAGAAAATAGCAGGAAGCGTTCTGGTGGTGGCGGAAGATGAAAAGACAAGGAGATTGAATAAAAAAACATGTGTCGCACATGCACTGCGGCTGACTGGATGTGTCCCACGGATTATCCCCGGGAGGCGCTGCCAGCTTGGAAAACACACAGCGGCTGCGTACGTACACACACATGAGCGAGAAGAAGATTCCCCTCACTCATAAAGCAGCTTGGCATCTACGCCCTTCCTCTTTCTACACGGCACGGTGTCAGAGTCAGATCTCCGCCTGTGGCCTTGACACGCTGCTGTCTAACCAAACCTCCCAGTTTTGTTTTGGCCATCATTACGCTTACCGCTGCTTCAGCTCCCATTACGCTGCCTACATCAGCTCACATCTGGGCTTCTGTGCTACAACACGCTTTTACGCAAAAAGCAAAAGCTTGTTTCATTTGTCAGACTAAGTGGCAGTCTTTTGCTTTGTTCATTACGGACACGCCAGGTGTGTCCAACAGACGCAAAAAACAGAAACAGATGCAACAGTCATCGAAAACGCGACATGACAATGCCAAGTGGCGGCCATTAAAAGCTCGTCACTCGCCCACACGGTGGGACCTCCCATCGCTAACGAGCTGAAATGTGGCGGGACACAGACAGGTAGGAGTAATGTCTCCACGATTATGCAAAGTGTGCGATTCTTTATATGCATGCACATGCATGTGTTTGTGTGTGTGCACGTGTGCCGTGCCACTTAGGGCCCATCCCACAGCTCATTAACAGCAATAAGTGACTGCCGCCACTTCTTTTTTTGTCAGTGGGGATGCAAGCCAATCAATAGGGTCATTTCACAGCATAACGGCTTACCAGAGCACATTATGGCACTTGTTCATGGCTGGGAATGGCTGCCATTAGTGGCATAGCCAGATTAGATAAAGGTTGGGTGGGTGAACGGAGGGAGGGAGGGGGGCAGATGGAGAGAGAATTAAAGAGGAAGGAGGGAGGTGGATCAATATATGGATAGTTATGGAGATAACATCACAATAGGGTGTCTGGGAAAGACAGCATATTACAGACTCCTGATTTTTTTTTTTTCTTGTGGAAATGAGGTAAAGACGAGTGTATATGTGTGTGAGGAAGTGGAAGGTGTGTGTTTGCTCAAGCCTTGATGTGTATGAGGACTTGTCTATGAATGAGTCCATTGAGTGTGTGTGTACAAATTTGAGCATGTGTTAGTGAGAGTATGAATTACAGTGATCTACTCACAAATCTGCACCTCCCTCTGTGTGTGTGTGTGTGTGTGTGTCTGGTGGGGGGGGCTAGAGGTGTGTTTGTGCGTGTTTTACTTTGGCATATGCGTGTGCAGTCCTGTTTAATTACAGATTAGGCTTTGAGGCAGAGGCAAACACTGCTATAATTACAGGAAACACCTTCTTTAATATTTTATGGAAATCTACCCTGTGTGTGTGTGTGTGTATGTGTGTGTGTGCGTGCGTGCGTGCAACAGAGCTGTAAGTTTACCAAAAGAAGAAAATCAGGAGAGATATGTATGTGAAGGACTTCCTGTCATCCCTCCTTTACCTGTCACAGTCTCTCATTTCAGATTTGTGTTTCCAAATGGCTTCGCTAAACGCCCCTTTTTCCCCACTTTTGAACTGCGTGCCTCTCAAATATTTATACTCGCTTTTACAGGGCCAAGAGACAGAAGGGGTGAAGAAAGAGGGTAGAGACTTAGATCTATCTATTAAAGATGAGCAACATCTCAAATGCATAAAAAGGGGTGATGAACACACTTGCTCAGGGATGGCGAGGTGTAAGCCATGGCTTAATGCTCAATGACACACTATGAAGAGGGTTTACTTTTTGATTTACTACAAGAGAGCGGTAGCAGGGAAAACAGGAAGTGTTTTGAAAGAGAGAAAAAAATTCAGATGGGAGTAATAAAATGAGAAGTAATACTAATACTGTTGACTTTCAGATTTCAAATTAGTTCTGCATCTACTTTACTGCATAGTCTAACCTCGGCCATCTAATATATTTTCCAGGCCCACCAAAATAAAATTAAAAAAATGTGTATGAGCACCAGCGGGAGACAACAACAGCTAGAAGCGTGTGTATCCCAACCACAAGAAAGATCACAATGTCATGTCATCGAGTGGATGCTAATTTATTTATTTGTGTTTTATTTATTTTTTGGAGGAGGCCAGGCAGAGGCCAAGCTGAACACATGTTCCTTCTTAGCCCGCAGTGACACACACACACACACACACACACACACACACACACAATGGCAATATTCTAACACTAAGCCAGTGCCCCCTACAGAGCCTCACACACTGCGGGAGTGGGAGAGGGCTTCGCTGGTAGCATGCTTTACTACTCTTTGATATGCACCAGTCATTAAAAATAGATGGCGAGCAATCATTACAGGCATCGGAATTAATCTAATTAGCCTAGCGCACTAGGCCTCTCTGGTATGGAGGGGAGGGGGGCATTCTGCAAACAGAGCCACCCGGCCGCAAATACAGTGTGAGCAGCGAGAATAAGGACGCTACGGGCCCCTGGTAGGGGGGTGGGGGGGATAATCCGCCTTGACTTATTAATACGCGCAAACAAGATTTAGCTCCTCAAAGCAAACAAATGAAGCAAGTGCTAAGAGGAACGGGGGTGAGAAGGGAGGGAGCAACAGAGAGCGACACAGAGGGAGAGTGCAACATCGAGGGAGAGCAAGAGGAGATAAATTATTTAAACCTGCATGGACTGTATAGAGAGCTGCAGCTACCACTGTTAAAATGGACTTGAGGCCAGAAAAAATTGTCCTCTTCGACCCAGGGTTGTACCTTAGCAAACAAATTATTTTTTTCAGTGTTTAGATATATATATGCTGCAAAGGGATCTTACAGTACTTCAAACCTCTTTGGCAGAGGCTTCAACAAGTCACAGCTTGGATCATAATGTGCTGACGAGTAGTCTCTTCTCAAACACCACCAACAAACAAATGCACATTGCTTTCGTGCGTAAATAGATCACTATAAGAGCCACTGTGGACAGACATGAGTCCTTTATTGGCTCTATAGCTGGTGGAGCGCTTAGACCATGACCCTTTTTGACCCCTGTCATGGTTAATGACTGCTGCAAGGGGGTATGGGTGATAGGTGCTGAGGACTGTCTTTTTTTTTACCTAAAGGCTAGAAAACAGCCAAGGTGTGGGTTTAGCTAAGCATGGGTGGGTCGCCTTTACCATAATTTAACTACTTGCACAACTTCTGGGATCTTCTGCTGTCTTTTTGTTGGCTGAAGAAACTACTTAGCAGGCGTTTAAACCCAAAATAGCACAGTGTTCAAAAAAAGGGGCAAGGCTGGCTGTGTTAGTGCGGACTTGTTGCTATGGGTACTGGTGCAAAAATTAAACACAGTCCAGGAAGTCCAGTTTGCCTATGTGTGAGTAGTTCGAACTGACAATATATGATCAGCCACACAGGATGAAGTTGCGCCAATGCAGAGGTTTCATTGAAATGAATAAGTGGGATGTGTTTTTACAGGGTGCTTTTGTTTGTCTGAACTTGGCAATGCTTTTTTCTAGACCTTTTTCTATTAAATTGTGTGCAAAGTAAAATCTGTAGTCCTCTGGACACGACGGGCAGAGGTGGCGGTTACATGCTCAGACTCGACACAGTGCCAAACTCTCTGCTCTCAGTGGGTTTTCGGCCATTTTTTTCATCCCAGCTTCTCTAATGCTAGCAGACGGTCATTACCATCTTTTTGATAGTAGGGGTCCCAGCTGCATTCAGGGGTTTAATACCCCTCAACCTCTGTCCCAGTTTGCCCCTCCCCTCCTTCTCTCCTCCTTCCTTTCCTTCCTCACACAGCCAGTCTGGAGGTGCATCTGAATAAAACCCACAGGAGAGAGGTGAGTGAGGGAAGAAAAGAGAGAAAGAAAAGAGAGATGGAGAGCTAATGCCAAATCTCCAAAGACCAAACCAAACCAAAGTCTATCAGAAGCCAGCTCAGCAAACACAACTGCCATACTGATGAGGAGGGAGCAAAGCAGCAAGGGAGCGTGGCGAGGATGGACGACTAAAGCTTAGTTTACACATCACTTCAGGGAAAAGTTTGTCTGTGCAGCTGCAGTATCATCTTCAAAATATCTTTATGTGTGTCTTCAAAATCAAAGATCTTGCAGACGCAATTGTCGACTTGCACTGTAGGTGGATACATACTGCTTTAGCTCTGAAACCCTGAACTGTAAATTAATCCCAACATAAAGAATCTGCAGGCCTGATCCTAAATACCAAAAATGCCACTGGTAAGGCCTGTGTCTCATAGATTTAAATTAGCCTTACTTTGATTGATTTTTATGAGTGACGCATGGCTCTGTGCATTACAGTCTGTGTTAAACATGCAAAGAAATGAACAGCATTTAGGAAAATTTAAACTGAGGAGGAAAATCAGAGACAAAGACAGAGGGAGAGGGGTATATCTATCTGTTTATGTTTGAATAGATGGTATCACAGAGCGGTCAAGTGTAGTCTATTTTTCAAAATGAAAGCTCTTTTTGCTGTCGTCATTATTTATCACAGTGCACATGCAGACAGATGCACACATGGGGAGAAAATAAAGAGAACTGTAACTGTAGGTGTGGAAAGACACAAGACGGAGTAAAACCGAGAGACAATTTCTTCAGCACCTCACCCGCACGAAGGACATAATATCACTGAGAGCAAAACGACTCAATGAAACAGGAAAAGTGTATTTCTTGGAATCCACTTACACTCAAATTGCACTGACATTCTTGGCAGGGCTCTCGGCACACATTCATACAATGTGCTGTAGCGAAAAAGAACTTTTGGGACACTTTTCAGGGCAATGACAAAAGGCCGAACTGTTAACATGCAAAACAAAAAAGGGGAAAAAAAAAACACAAGAAGGGATCAAATCAAACAGACACTTGAGAAAATAGGGCTTGCTTTCTTGGAAGCATTTAAATCTAACTTCTTCTATTTTTTTCTGTCTTCCTCTCCCTCCCACCCTCCGTCACCAGGTTAAGTTACAGACATCAGGCGAAGGAATGAGGGAGGCAGAGTGGTAACATACGGTACCATGAGGAGCGAGACGCCGGCTCTCCCTGACATGGCGTGCACCGAGCGAGAACCCCTCCCTGGCCTCCACAGGCAAGCTCTCTCTCTCTCTCTCTCTCTCTCACACACACACACACACACACACACACACACACACACACACAGTATTTGGATAGTGTATATACTGAACATATACAGAAATGCAAGCAGATGATATGATGGTGCTCTCCTTAGTGTACACACACATTGTCTTTGCTTCACTTCCTCCCTCCCTCCTCAGCTCGCTCTGCATGTGTCCTGTCATATCTCCTTCAGCCCATAATTGTCCCAACCTATGGTGCTTCTTCCTGTAAGCCACAGTTTAGGGGAAGTGAAATCCTTCTAAGTGACTGTCACAATGCATCAGCCTCAGGCGAGGGACGCACACTCGCCCGTTCCTCCTCTCCCTTCCTCCACCTCCTCCCCTTTCCTTCAGTCCCCTGGCTGTGCCCCCCTTCTACCCCCCCTTCCCACTCACTATCCCTCACTTTAAGTGTTTTTCTTGCTGCGATGCTCCACTTGTGCTTTCACTGTGTTTCTCTGTCCCCTCCCTGCATCTAACCTGAGGGAAGAGCTGTAGTCACAACATCACAGCACCATTAGACCCTGCCTGTGACCTGCTCTCCTCTCAATCCTTGTTCTCCCATCTACACTGCCCAGCAGAGGCAGAGGTTGAGTTTGCTTCTACTTCCTGTTTCCTTTGAAGGGACGAGTCGCTCCTTGACACACTTTCACGCACAACAACACACAGACATCAAGAGAGGAGCTGAAGGAGATGAGTGTGTGTCCTGCAGACAGCCAGTTTGACCTTTGATGTGACCCTGGCATGTCACAACCCTGTGATGCATGTGTCACTTCTTCTCTGCCGCTGACCTTGGTGCTCACATCTCTGTCACCCAGGACACACACACACACACACACACACACACACCCTTGTTTCACTACACACAAAAACAATGACTGGTCTTTCATGTCAACAAGCTATATTTCCTATTTTAAGTATGTTTTTTGAGGCATCTGTATTATATAAGTGAACTAGGGCTACAAATAACAATTATTTCCATTATTGTTATCATTATTCATCCAGCAATTACTCTCTCATTCCAACTATAAAAATTCTTATTTTGTCTGACCAACTATCCAAACCTAACAATAATTTGACATTGTGTCTGCACACAAAGACATTTTTATTTTTGCTCTAAAAAGTACAAACAATTAACCTGTCATCAAAGGAGTTGCAGATTAATTTTATACATGCATATATATATATTAAGATTACGATAAAATTAAAATGCCAGATGTCAGTCTGACTGTAGAGGACAAGGGGGGCTAACTAAATCAAGCAAACGCAAGAAAAGCAAACAGCTGAAAAACAGCAATGTGGTTAAAACTATAGCGAGGAGATATGTGCTTATTTTTTACCACAATTTAGTGTGTATGTGTGCTCTATGTGTGTTTGGGTGCTTTTTCCTCTTAGGTGTTTTTCTATTAGCCCTTTCAGGGCCTGGATCGCTGCTTTATTGAGCATTTTATTGGAGCTGTGGACAGATCAGTCGCCCATCAACCTTTCATCGACCAATCATGTGCAGTGAGGGGAGGGACCTGAGAGGTCTGGCAGTGACGGACACTCAGTAGGAGAGGAGGTGCGGGGAGTCCGGCGGTCATTCACTCATCACTTGGATGCAGTCTGACACTCAGTGTGTATATGTCTGTGTGTGTGTGTGTGTGTGTGTGTGTGTGTGTGTGAGAGAGAGACAAGAAAAGGGTCAGTCACTGGTCACCAGATGGTAACTGTTTGGGCTGGACCACAGAGAAACAAGCAAGAGGGGACATGTCTCTTTTTTCTCCTTCCTTTCTCCAGCTTCTTCTCGCGCTCACACACATACAACCAACCCTGAGAGTGATGGGTGATAATGGAACCAATGTACACGTCTTGGCTAGGGACCTTGACTCGGACTCAGGAAGCCAGACAGTCTGTCCAAGTCATAAGCCCAAGTACAACACACCACTACCCACTCAGCAGACAGAGGGACCAGTGACCCTTACTGTACGCTGCTCCGTTTCCAGAAGCACTCATTTGTTGTTAAATGACATTTACACCAGTGGAATTCGCTGTGGTTAGCTTGTAGATGTATAAGCCAGCGCTTTGCTCTACAGGAGTTGGGTGAGTTTTAAATACAGTGAGCTGAGCAGGACCTTGTCACTGTGTGTGGCCTTACAATGTGCAGGCTACTGCTGCTCTGGATATTAGTTCGTCTGTATGTCTGGCTATTAAATACCAATCCCCAGCCACACACACACACACCCCACTTCCCTTCCAGTCTCAAAGTCAGGGACATAACAGTTTTGGCTGGCAGTATTGTGTAGGCCACAAGAAGGAGAGAAAAACCAACTGTTCCTTTAGGTGAAACCTTCCAGCTGGAGACAGAAGAGGCGGAAAAATAGAAACCGGCATTTGCCAGGACAACCAAGGAGAGCAGAGCGGCTCGAAGGAGTGCTTTTGACCGAGCAAAAGGAGAGAGTGCGAGGAGGAGAAGAGAGCAAAATTGTAAAATACAGAAAAAAAGGAAAGAAGAGAAGAAGAAGTAGAGAAGTGCGAGCAGCTGGACTCCTCCTGCTAATTCAGCACTTTAACAAATCAATGCCACTTGAGGAGTACAATCCGCACCCTGAGCTCAGCGAGACGCATCAGTGAGACTGTAGGCGTGTTTGTGTGTATGTGTGTGCGCCTGCAGGGTTGCTGATATTGGTGTGGGGTCATCCACGGTAGTCCACATTAAGGTCCAGTAATGTGTTAATTTATAACTCTATCACCCCAGACGCCTGCACGATCCATCTGTGTCACACGCTAGGCCTACTATATCTATCATCCAGAGGGGAAAAATGGCCAGTCCAGAGAGATTAAGCCGCCGGTCGCACAATTTCTTCTTTTTTTCTTTCTTTCTTTTCCCTTTAGCCTTATCTATTGCATCCTTCCACGCCCATCTCCCTTTATCCCCAGCTCCCCAGGTCAGGGTGATCAATTGGGGCTTGACAGACTTCTCAGTACTGTCTGACCACTGGAGCTCCAGAGCCCTGCAGACATCACTATCCACCCAGAGACGAAGCACTTACTCTGGGCTTTAACACTCTCTCTCCCCCCGGCCCTGGAGGCTGTTAGGATATCAGTGATCAGAGATTGAATTACACTTTTCTGTGACCCCTGTGAACTCAAATCGTGTCATCGCTTAACAGCAGATTAACAAAATATCAAAAGACCCTAAATTTGTGAGTGAGCTGAGAGGACAAAAAAGACCCTTGACACATATAAGTCAGTGCGTTAACCCGGTGTGTTATACTTTACAGATTCCCACCACTATCTCTGGGCAATATTGTTGATATTTCCATGAAATATAATGTGAGCAGGAAAGCATACTTTTCTCTTGTTGATGCAGGCTATTACAGTTGTCAAAACATGCAAACAACATGCTGTTTTTCTCATAACTAGTAAACATAGCTCTGTGTGTGCACATACTGTATGTGTTTGTGTGTGTGCTCGGGTGGCTCACGCTCTCTTTGTCAGTTGCAGAAGGCACTAATAACACACAGGGGGAAATGATCAATACTCATCCTCTCTATTCAATTTCACAACATCACTACTATCACAAGACACACAAAAATACACATGCACATGAAGTCGAGCATGCATGTTGATGACGGGAATGTAAAACGAGCCTTTGACTAACGCATGTAGCCAGAGGGCTGTCTAAAGCAGGAGAACTGGCTTCGGTGTGAATGCGAGCGATGCATTAATATTTATTTTGTAAGAAATACTCCCCTTTTTCCTAGGAGAGAGGTGGTGAACATGAGATACAGAGAATAAAGGAAGGTGGGTGGTGATAGGAAAGACAAGCAGGCAATTCCACCTTTAAAGAGTGCAACAGTCATCACGAGATGAGAAAGGGAATCTGCCCATTAAGACTAAGTGGATGTCTATTAGATCATGGAGGTAAGGAGGTGGGCATTTACCATCAGTCCAACTCACAAACAACCTTGTCTGCCCCTGGACCGTGCCAATGACTGAGTTTAACGCAGAGCCATCGCGTTGACATCATTTAAAGTTTCTCATAAAGTTAATAGAGCTACTTTTTTAAAAAAAAAAAAGAAAAAAAGAAAAAGAAATAAATGACTCTCTGAAGTAAATGTACTCATTGTCTATTTAAAACTATTTACCCTGCGAGTGTGTGCCAGGGACATCACCTCTGTGAAAATGAAGGCAATTAAAAGACTATCAAAGTCACCGCCCAGTCCTGTGAGATCAAACAAACCCTGTGCCCTCTTTCCACTTCTCTCCCTGTCTGTCCCCTTCACTTCCCCAGTGTAAAACCCCCATTCTTATCACTGTGGTACAGTTAATCCTCCCTCTCTCCTCCTCCTACCATGGCGGCGTCCCTCAGGGGGTACGCAGGAGGCTAAAAGGAGGGAGCACATTTGCCACTTGCTTGCGACACATAATACGGAGCAGGCAATCAACTTTGGCTTGACATGTATTTGCTCATCTCTGGGACACACACACATACACACTCCCCCCCACCGCTGCTGGGAAATTGAAGGGTGAGGGTGGAGGTTGGAGGGAGGGGGAGCCTAAATTAACACTTGACATTCAATACGGTCAGGTCCTTAATTGGCCAGGGCCTTCCTGAGAAGGCAATTTTCTATTCCCCAAACTGCCCCCGCACTGCGCCATGTGCCAGTGTCATCTGTGTGTGTGTGTGTGTGTGTGTGTGTGTGTGTGTGTATGTGTGTGTGTGTGCAAAGTGTGAGGAAGAGAGAAATTGCATCTGTGTGTAAGTATGTGGCAGAGAACATCTGAGACAATGAGTGTTTGCATATATATCTGCGTGTGTGTGTGTGTGTGTGTGTGTGTGTGTGTGTTTGAGCCCGGGCCCTGTCCTGAGAGAGGCCCTCTGGTCCCTTCCCTCTCTCTAATGAGGCTGGATGAATTAGCGCTACGTGACATGATTTGAACAGCGGTGCCCCCCACCCACCCCCCTCTTTCCCTCCTCTTTGTCCTCATCTCCTGCTCTTTTTTTTTTCCTTAAAGCAGTGACAGGCATCTGGTGGCCGAAAAAATGCCAGAAGCAACCCTGCGGCTCTCGTCTTTGTGCGTGCTGCTGCTGCTTTAAAATACACACACCTTGGCGTACTGTAACACACACAATGAAACACTTTGGTCTTCCTGCCGTTCCTTTTCCTCCACACGCAGACCCACTTGCACTTCCCTGCGGATCCAGTTACAGTTGATGTTATTACAGCTTTCAACCTGAGAGGTATTAGGCTTCCTTTAACAGATCTGACAGCATTTACAACACAGGCAAGTCGACGCCTCTAATCGCCTCTGTGACTTCAGCCTATTACCAATTGATCTCAAACAGAGCCTCCTCCTCACCTTCTGACTGATGCACAAGCTGCCGGCTCCTTTTCCTCTTCTTTGTCATAATGCGCTATCTGTCTTTGCCGCTGCATCCTGTAAACTCGGCTGCTCTTTAAGTGCTCTCACTTCGCTTTCTTACTGCAATAAATCTCACAGCCGTTTCCTTATGGTATTTGTATTATTTATGTTATTGAGTTATATCTGGTCACCCATTGATTGGGCTCAATGGATCACCTTTGCCCTCAAGAGGCCCCATTTTAGCCACAATCAAGATGCTAAATTTATCAGCTTTATGGTTGTGCAGAAAAGTAGCAGTAAATCTGGATGATAAATCCCTCGTTGCCAGCCTTTACAAATCTAAACTGATCAACAAGCTGTGAAGTAATGGCCTGGATAAAGGAAACACAAGCTCCAGATTTTTTTTGTTTTTGTTTGGTATTTGGAGAAAACATATCAAATGGATTAAATGCCATGAAATATTAAATACCAGTCAGAGTCACACACATCACGCAGCGAACAGCACTTATCGCTGAGTGCGTTTCCCGACAATGGAAGAGGCAGCTCAGGCCATTTACAGGGAAAACATCAACATAGAGAATGCAACTATATGTGTGTGTGTGTGTGTGTGTGTGCGTGTGTGTGTGTGCGTGTGAGAGAGAGAGAGACAGAGAGAGCAACACTAAATACATCTCTTAACACACACTGAAAAACGCCTTGCTTTTTTCTTTACAAGAATTCTCACTTTGTCCCGTTCAAACGGACTGAAGCTATCACTTTGATGCGCAGTGAAGTCACAAGAGGTGGAAGGCCAACAATGTGCGGTGTCAGAGGTCATGCATGGTAGCCTCCCCATCCTGACTGGTTGCCGCGGATACAGGGTCAGACCAATTGATGTATAGCACAGTAGGCTAATTAGATCATTTGTGACTTAATTGACATTATAGATTGTTAGAAAATGAAGTGCGATGCAGCTCGATATGTGATTGGCAGGTATGCTCAGTCACAACACACAACAATGCCTCACATCCAGGCCACACACACACACACACTGTGGTATTTAATTGCACTGTGTATGTATGTATATATATACACACACACTCACAAAAACAAAAAGCCACCCAGTGTCTCAGTTTGCCAGAAAAAAATCCTGAGCTGTGGGATGCCAAGGCAGCTGCATTTAACAGTGGCCATTAAATGTTATTAATCCAACAGCGCAAACATCTTTACAAAGTCAGCAGAGAACACAAACAAACGCTTACACATGTTGCTTTAACACTTTGCTCACAACAAAAAGTAGCTAATGAGCGGGTTAAAATGACACATAAAGAAGTTTAAAAAAAGGACGTACTAGTAATGTGTGAAAGCAGGTATCTATGCTTGTTGGATTGAACGTCTGTGTGTGTGTGTGTGTGTGTGTGTGTGTGTGTATACGTTGGCTACAAGCCTACCTCAGCCTGTACCACTAGCCTCCTTTCTCCAGAACCTCCCTAAAATCCTCCCTGGGCCTCTAGCAATCAAGTCTCCACGGTAAGCTGGAGACAGAACAGAACGGAGTGGGGAGATAGACTGAGAGTAAAACATGGGGGCGAAAAAGACCGAGAGAATGAAATGAAACAGAAAATAGTGTGGCGGAAAAGCCTCTGTCCTCCTCGCCCTCTCACACACACAGACGCTCACATAAGCCACAGAGTTCAGTTTACGTGTTAAGAGACGAAACGTATTTATTCTTGCCTGTGTGCACTCAGGTTCACCTCACATGTGAACTGCAGACATGAAAATCACCGTTACCTGTTGGAAGACCATTTTCTTTGCAACAACAGCTTTGGTAATTTGCCAGCACATCGAAAATGTACAGTACAAACACACACACTCAGTACACAGTCCATGTTGGATTAGCAGGGGAAAGAGATGGAGTCAACTGTGAGCCCCGAACAAAATTACCATAATTATCCATAACCATAAATAAGCCTGATGATGATGATGATGGTTTTAACAATAATAATAGCAATTCACCCTGAGTGCTTTTTCAAATAACAGTGACAGCATTAGCCACACCGCCAACAGAAAAAAATGAAAGGCTCGGTGCCTTGAGAGCTCTTCTTTGCCGCCACTGCTGATGGGGCAAATTGGCAGGCAGAGCAGGCAGACAGGGGTCCTTAAGACGGATGTAAAAATAGTAGGCTGTCGATTTGCCCGTTTGTGCTGGCGTGGCTCCAAGGAAAACAAAATACACCGAGTTGAGGAATAACAGGAAAAGGGAGAAGCCGTGGTGAAAGTATGCCCAAGTTCCTGTCACTTAGCACAGGTCACACCTAATGTCACCTTCCTCTGGACGCAGGACGGGAAAGAACAGCCTCTCACAACAATGTCTCTGCCACATGTTCACGTCTTAAAATACTACAGCGAAGCTATGTTTCCTCCGACCCTCTCCTTCTCTTTTCACTTCAATTAGGTGTGATGATCCTCTCTGCCAGTGGTGATCTCTGGGTCACCAAAGCCAGTGTGGCCCCCCCCTGCTCTCAACACCCCCCTGACTCCTGGTGCTGCTACTTCACACACACACACACACACACACACACACACACACACACAGAAGACACAATTATACTTTCAACCCTTTCATGACTGCCTGGACCTTGGTGACAGCTGCTGCATTCCTGCTGTGTCAGTGTGTGTGTGTGTGTGTGTGTGTGTGTGTGTGTGTGTGTGTGTGTGTGTGGCTGCCCTGGCCCTGTGCTTATGTCCTCCTCATTAGCCAGTGGCGGGGTGGTGACATCCTGAGCGACTGGCCCTTCAAACACACACTTCCTCTTCACACCGGCAACTTGCACTGCAGGAAACTACCCAAAGACAAATAACTAACTGTCGTCTTTTGAAAGATGAAATGAAATGTAGAAAATGAAAGAAGGAAAAACAGCCATTACATGAAAAAGCAAATTATATACTGTATATATGTTTGATCAAACTAAAATACTGTATATCTACTTACAAAATATGAAGAGCAACATACTTTTCCATAAATGTAATTCCATGTAATTCTTCTATTTGTAATATTAATGTTAATTTACTCAGTGCAGTGAGGGTTTGATCGTATGCCACACGTGGCTTTATTTAACCTCATATTGCCCCTCAACAAATCAAACTTAACGTTGAGGTAATGTTGAGATTTCTCTACAACCTTATTGATTATTTTGAAGAAAGCAGCTTACATAATAACAGTAAATAAAGAGCAACATAAGGAAACAAATATTGTCTTTCTTTCCTTATACGGCTACAGTACATGCCCACACAGGACTAAAAGAAGTCCCTGGGAAAGACTCAGCTGTAGTTGATTTCACCACTCAGCCTTCTGATAAGAGCGGAGCAGATGGCTTTGCATTTCTATCGTTCCTCTGCCCTGCCAGAAGCTTGATAAAGGACGCCTTTTGACATCCTCGATAGTGCCTCTACATACTGTATCCTCCCCATTATTCGGGCATTCACCATAGCGGTGAGGTGGCTGTCTCCTCAGGAAAAACAGGAAACAGCTGACATAGAACCCGTGAGTGATGCTCACATGATTCTTATTGATTGCTGGTTGCCCCGGGTCTCTTGCACAGAGTCAGGGTCAGTGCTTCCCCATAACGCTGGTCCTGCAGGGCATTGCTGCTTGACTACAGAGGTTATTTCATGACCCAGGACACACATGATCATGGCCATGTGTGCAAGGCAGATTCACTTTAAGTAAATACACATAGGTAGGTATAAGTGTAAAAACTGAATTTTATTTAAAAAAAAAGGCTAATATAGTAAGAGATGACAAGGCAAAGAAAAGAGAACGGATGTGTCTGCATGAGTCTGAAACACAAAGTTCTGGAATTAAAAACATGGATATTGATTTTTAATCCACTTAAATTAAGATGTGTAGGCCTACTGTAGATGCAACAGGAAAAATGTTTACCAAATGGCATAACAGGGAAACAAAACAATGTATCTTGAAATTTAATAATAATGAAAGGACATGTTAAGTGACACAAGCAAAAAAATATATTAAAGGCCACAAGTTAACACGAGTTAAAAGTAAAAATGTTGCAGACGTCATATCTCCCTGGCTGGTGCCTGGGTAAACATGCTGGGGACCACAGCATGAATGGGACCTTGTACATCCTCCTACTCCGTCAAACTAGATGGCTTCTTTAATAGTACACAGTAAATATACAAGTAGCTGCCGCCACCCTCCCACTCAATGCTGCTCTCCCATTTCTGAGCTCCCTCCTGCAGAAATAATGCTGCCTTCAGGGAACACTCACATCATCACTGTTGATATGCATAAAGACAGAGAGATGCCTGCAGACCGAGTGCCTCAGTGGCCTCTCCCTGCGCCGTTTGTTATCTTAAAAAAGATGCACTGCAATATTTGCATTAAACAGTACCGTATAAGAGCCAACCACAAGCCAGGGACAGGTGTTATCTGTTGGATCTGCTCTAGCAGAAGCTTTAAACCTTCTCCAATCAGGCTGATTTAGAGGCACACCCAGTCGCTTCCTCTCTTATCGAAGAAACACTGCGCTCCTTCTGGCATTTGTCCTTGTGTTTTATTATAAGCGGCAAACCTAACGCCCCAAAGTGGTCATTTGTTACAATCTCAAGAGCCTCTTCTATAAAGACAGTAGCTGCAGAATAAACCAATCTGGTTTAGCGTGTGTAGGACTGGCGGTTCAGATTTTTAGGTAGAGTTTTAGGTAGAAAAGATAGTCGAGAAGAAGAGAGAGAAAAGGAGGGAGGGTGAGGTGTGGGGGAATAAGAAGAGGAAGGAAAGGAGAGTGAGGAGAAAGGAGAGGACAAGGCAGGGAGAGAGAGAGACAGAGACATAGTAGAAGACGAAGAAGAAAAAGAAAAAGTAGTAATGGGGGAAGTGGTGCGTGTCTTTTCTGCAAATCTCCTCTTTCACCTCTGCTCTCCTCCAGCTCTCCAGCCAAGGCCAGCCAAGAGACACTTCACCTCGCACCCACACACACATGGAGCCAGAGCCAACACACAGAAACACACACTCATAGGGAGAGGACACACACCCATGAAGCTACACACAGCCGCACTCTGCCGCACACACAACTGGCATAGGAGTATTTAGCCACCCACTCAGAAAAATAAATGGCAAAGACGCAGACACATGCACACACATAACTCCCGTGTCAGAGCACACATACACACACTTGACACCAGATACATGTATACGTGTAGGCATCCATATGCTCTGTGTGCAACGACCCATCAAAGACAGACATGGAAATAATAACAGTTGAGTGTAACGACACACACACACACACACACACACACACATTGACAGACTGTGGATAATTCTGCACATATGCATCAAATCACTGCTTTCCCGTCCCACACAATGGCAAGAAGCAATACATATGCACCACATATGCAACATGCAACACCCCTGCACCCCACTGTGTAAAACACTGCGCGCACACACACACACACACACACTCACCACTGTAAGTGTATCAGTGTGTTAATGGGCAGATTAGTGCGTTCTGTGATCTGCACTGAAGAGGATAATATCAACCTCATTTCTTCAGTGGGACAAAACAAAGCAGAGCATGTTATTCCACTAATACGTCTGTCATCATGTCCAGAGAGCCAACAGCATGCAGAGCTTCAACACACACAAGCAGGCAGGGCTGCATAGGCTGCACCACATTAACAAAATAATAAATCCATCTGTATGATTGTAAAAAATGATCCAAACCAAAAAAAAATCAAATGCGACACAAAAACATCAGGACATATTAAAGAAAGATGGAAGTGGAAGAAGCGAAGCCAGATTTTAGAAATTCAGAGGAGATATTTAGAGTGGATTTTTTTTAATAAGCCATAGAGCTAACTTATTTACATGATCGTGCCAACAATTCAATTCTTTAATAAAAGCAGGCATTTTGAACTAATCACGACAGAGTTTTTCATTAAAGCGGAGAAAATAAATCATCATTGCTGATTTGATTTGATTTCATTACAATCCTCTACAGCCTTTTATTTTAGTTTCAATAAAGTTTTTTTAGGGACCATTAAATTTGTTAATTCAAAATGAAAATAATGCAGACTGGTGGGTCAGGCTCTGATTTCAAAGTAAAAAAAAAACATTTTAGAAAGTCCAAATGCATGTGGGATGAATAGAATTTATTTTTGATTTTATACATCAGGCTATTATTATCTCAAATCGTGCATTTATTTCTTATTTCTTATATTACTGTTTTTTTTTTTATTAAATTATAAGCCCTGGTATTCAGGTTGTGATGTCACTGTTCATCTTCCATAATCGACCTGTCGCACTTCAAAGGAAGCCGTATTACAAAAACCTTATACAGAATAAAGGTTAGTTACAGGGATGGTTTTAGATTGAAGACATACACTGATTTCTTTTTTCTCTCTCTCCGAGCTCTGCTGTAAACCTGGGTGGCAGCACCAGATCCTCAGGTGGATATTAAGGCACATTTTACGAGCTTTTCTAACCCTTCACTTGTTCCCACGTTCCCCCGACTTGAAGCGGAGGAGAAAATAATAAATAAATAAATATAAATAAAAAAGTCGCGGCCTACGGCTGCTGTATTGTGGAGGAATTATCCCTGATGAACCAATTAAACTCGTAGTATCACTTAACTCCGGGTTTTTTTTAACTTGCAAGGGTCGATATTCACAGCCACTCATGTACAGCAGCGGGTCAATTAAGGCTCCAAATATTATCACTCCGTAATGCCTGGGAAATAATTCAACTCCTAATTAATGTTTGTGTATTTTCCCCTCCATAAAAACAATTATGAAAGTTCCCTCTTGCAGTGTTTTGTAAAAAAAAACAAAAAAAACAAAAAAAAAAAAACGTGCAGCCTGAACATTAGGAAGCTGAGAAAACAGACAGTATTTATCGAATCCATTTCATTGATTTCATTTAAATTGCACACTGTTCATGTTGTTTCCTGTTGACACTCACGTGGATTATGTAGGTTGTGAATCTCTCAGAAAAAAAAAAACAGATTAAAAGCCTATTAAGGCCTGTTAATGAAAGGTGTGATTTATTCGCTTGCAATCGTGCCTTAATCGCCACTGTTGTTAATTCGTTAGTTTCGAGAAACACGCAATAATAAAAAAGCGAATGCATGTATATATAGGTTATCAATATACAATTTTAACACCCATAATTTAATAAAACATGAGAAAAAAATATTTAATTCATCTTTGTTTGCCACCTGTTTCTCCAATTTGTAACTGTATCCACTTTAGCCAGATTTTCTGGGGGGAAATGTTTCATAGTCATGTAAATACATTAATTCATTAATTCTTAAATACTTCCCAATTACAGCCAAAATATAAAATAGGTGAAAATATCTTGAATGCAAAAATCAATTAAATGAAAAAAGCAAATCAATACATTCTAAGGTGACATTCGTTCCCAAATTAGCATTTTTTTTAAAATACATTTCTTCATGCTGAGAGAAACCGGTGCTGCTTTCATTTTGTGGCTTTACTGTGCTATAAAACACTGTAAGAAGAAGGATTAAAACATCAGATATTCTGATTCGTATTTTTGATATTAAAATATTTGCTTGACTTTCTTCTTAATATTAATCGGTCACTGCTGTTTATGACCAGAGATGAGCAGACACCTGCTGACCTTATTTAGGCTACATCATTTCAATCGTGGCAGGAAAATACCTGAATTCATGTTAAAGTGCTGTTTTCTCATCTCTGAAGCCGTGCATTCTCCTCTCTGTGTGTGAGTCTGTGTGTGTGCCACAAGCAACCTCCTCCAAAGTGTTGCCAAATATCTGGGCTTGGTGATGCCCTGCTCCTCTCCACAGCCGCGTCCCGTCCTAAGCGCACTGCGCACAGCTGCTACGCGTCTCCTCCATCGATCACATAGAAATATAATTTGGCCTAACAACTATAAAATACCGCATCCCTCGTGTCACCTAGATGATCTTTAAGGGAGAGAGAGGAGGTTTTTTGAAACACGAGCCCATAACGCATTTCTCTCCTCCAACACCCCAGGGTGCGCGAGCCTCGGCAAACACAAAGTCATTATCGGTTAGATTCCAAGAAGGCGAGTCTGTCAAGGAACAGGCTTCCTTCGGAGGATTTATGTCATGCCTACTAAACATGGCAAGATGTCTTCTAAGTGGTGCGAGGAAGGATAAATAACAGCGAGTCCCTGGGCTGATTATATTGAAACAACGGTGCGCATTTGTAAAAAGGATTGGGGTTGCAAACGTGGGGTCCCAGCAGATGCTGTGCGCAGGGGCCCATCCACCTGCTCCTTCCAGTTCACTTATCACTAGTTTGTATGGTCGCTTCTTTGGGAGAATTTAAGAACAGGGTTAAAATGGTTTCTATGAAAATTGCAGGGGATGGAATTATTTTTGTTTTGGTTGGAGAATGAGTGAAATGCAGAAAAGAGGCGTCATTACATTGACAAACACGCAGGGAAAAAAAAGGTGCCTTGAGAAATATGATGTTCTGAAACATACAGGAATATTTAGGTGTCAACATATCACTTTCACCTTCACGATTACCCCCCCTGGGGTTTTAAACAGACAAACTATACTGGCTGTAAATACCGTGGATGTGACAGAATAAGTTTGTCATCATTTACAACACAGAGCCGCGGCTGTTGCGCTGTGGTCTGCGTGCGTAACAGCGCGTGCATGGTACGGAGAGCCTGCAGGTCCTGCTATGATTAACTGCGACCCAACAACCATCCTCTGTCTTTACTGTCTCCCCCTCATACACGTGCGCGCGAACGGACACACACGCGCGCACGCATGCACACTTGCGCAAAACTCTCAGTCCTCTTTTCCCTCTTTACCTGACATTTATCCCACGAAACCACAAAAAATCCGTCCCTTAAAACTAGCTTCTAACTTTAAGGGCAGCTTGGGGAAAAAAACACAACAACTAAAGAAACATCCACGATAACAGACGGGGAATGTCGGGAGGGATGTTGGACTTTCCTCAGCCGGTGCAGGCTGTGCGTTATCATCATTACTTCTCCAGGCGAGCCTGTGCGCATTCACGGCTCCTCTGCTGTTCTGTAGCCGCGCAAGGGGCTTCCTGCCTCGGCCATATGAAGTCAATTAGCCGGTCCCAGAGGGAAGCCCCTTCCCGAGTCTTTATCGGCACTGAGGTTACCAAAACACTGCTATTGCTTGCTTTTAAACTCCACACCGCTCATAGACCAATTATGGAGACTTAAGCGTGTATGTAACGAATCCGGACAAGGGATAATCCATCAAATGGTGAAATAAATGACTTATCTGATATTTTGCAAATTTTGCATTAAAATGTGTGTTTTTACAAAAGCACAAAATACGTTGTTTTTAGTTATTTCATGCGTAAGACAATGACTCATCCGTTGGATCAGTAAATTTAAAAGCAGGTACACACATGAATGAAAACAATTTCAGGTGTGTGTAAAACAACATAAAGACACACACACACACACAACATCAAATCTGATGTATTCCAAAAAGCAGGGAAAATGTTGCCATTGCATGTATTGGAAATATTAAAAAAAAGACTGTCCACAACCACCACCACAAACAACAACAACTAGATTACACACACACACACACACACACACACCTGACTGACACAAACAAACTCTCCTTTTTAGCCACAGACCAAGAGGTACCTGCTGAACATGCACCAAGAGAAAGAAAGTTTGGTCCTTGACTGTAATTGTGGGGAGAGGGTGAAGGAAAGAGGAGGCAGAGGTGGTGAGGCTGAGCTGACGTACCTGCTGGGACATTCTGTAGAGGAGGTTGCTGTCAGTGCTCTGCTGCTGCCATGTCCCCATGAAGCCTGGCTGCTCAGCACTAGGCGGTCTGGTGCTGAACTGCATGGAGCTTTCGCCTGCTCCCTCAGCGCTGCTGCTAACGATGCTAATGCCACCCAGACCACTTCTGCTGCTGCTGCTGCTGATGGTGCTGCTACTGTGGCTACTGGAGGGGATGCTCGTACAAACGCCAGCGGTGCCGGTGGGTCCGTTACCCTTTGCTGGGGGTGGCCTGGGCGGCTCCGGGTCTGTGCTGGGATCTTGTGGGACTGTGTCGTCGCACTCACTGCCTCTCACATCCAACTCTGCCTCCTTGGACTTAGACAGAGAGGGGCAGAGACAGAGAGGGAGGGCAGGAGGGATGTGGGAGTGTG
This sequence comes from Synanceia verrucosa, assembly GCA_029721515.1. Taxonomy (NCBI): domain Eukaryota; kingdom Metazoa; phylum Chordata; class Actinopteri; order Perciformes; family Synanceiidae; genus Synanceia; species Synanceia verrucosa. The sequence continues at coordinate 10,215,419 of CM056555.1, forward strand.
AAGGAGGAGAGAAAAAGGGAAAAAAAGTCAGTGAAGGTGGGTTCTTTTGGGGTCGTGTTGCTTTTTTTCCTTTCCTTGTCTCACGCTGGTCCTGCTCCTCGAGTAGGATAACAGTGAGAGGGGAGTTGAGGGAGTAGATGTGTGTGAGGTTTCTTGGCAGCTCTGGTGGCGGAGGAGTGTGTGTGGAGTTAATTCTCAAGAAAAGACAGAGAGAGAAAAGAGGACTCCCAGTGAATTTCCTCAGGGGCCTCATCTTGGACAGGACAAGATGAGCAGAGCACAGGAGGTGAGGAAGGATGAGGAGAAGGATGGAGGTGAGGAAGTGGGGCTGATGAGAAGGTGAGCAAAAATGGAGTAAAAGACTAAAAGAAGGGGGGTTATGGGAATTAGTGAGGAGGGGTGCATGATGTTTCCCGTGGCCTCAGGTTTTGCTTTAATCCATCTGTCAGTCATTTTACTCTTGGACATGGACTTACCACAAACACACAGAGAAACACATTTACCTGCAAGCATGCATGCACACACTCACACATATAATATTAAAGGAATTTTTTAAAAAAAGTAGGCAGGTTGAAAAGTTGAACAACCTGCCAGCAGTGCACTCAACACTGAACACATGCACACATACAGTAAGGATAAAAACAGATCAATGTGTGTTCCTCTAATGTGAGCCTTACATATAAAATGCATTCTGCAGGGTTCACCAAAAACAGCAAACAAAATGTAAATAAACACAAAATCTTTGTTCAAAAACGTAACGTAAAAAGTGAGCAAAACTGAAAGAAAAATTAGAAAATACAATAGAAAGTCCCACGAAAGACGCCATGTAAGAGAAACGGCTGAATGTCTCTTACCATCAATTCTGTGTCTGTCCCAGCAAAGTGAGGATGAGGTGTGGGAGTGAGCCACCAGCTATCCAGCTCTGCGCTCCTCTCTCTCTCTCTCTCTTTCTCTCTCTCTCTGAGATTGTGTCCCTCTCTCGATGTCCGTGCTGAGCCGTGCCGCGCCGCCTGTCCTCTCTCTTTTCCTCTCTCCCTGCTTCTCTCTCTCTCTCTCTCTCTCGGACTCCTCTGTACTCCGCTGCAGCCGCTGAGGAACTGAACTGAGCTCTTCAGTGTGTGTGTATGTGTGCGAGCGAGCGAGCGACTGAGCGCGCCTGTGTGTGTGTGAGAGTGTGTGTGCCTGTGTGTGTCGGGGCCGGTGCAGCTCAACTGAGTCAACTGTGCCTCTCCACTCTGAGATGCTCAATGACATCGCGCTGCACGCTTCTTCCCTCACACACACACGCACACACACACACACACACACACACACACGCACACACACCCTCCTCTTCGTGGGGGAGGAGGGTGGGGGCAGAGCGCCATCGCAGAGCTGGAGAAGGTGGGGAAGGTGGGGGCGTTTGTCCTCCTGCCTTATTACCATTTGCGCTGCGAGCGTCTCAGAGCAACTTACTTCCCCCGAGGAACCATCCCGACACACACACACGCACGCACGCACGCACACGCACACACACACACACTGGTGCTTTGCAAAAAAGCTTTTTTACCTTGTAGAAAAAAAAATTTGAAGAAGTGCATCGAGATTGTTATCAAGTATTTGTTTCTTTGTTTGGAAATTTGGAAATGTGAAAATGCCTTATTGCATTGCAACAGAGAGCTTCTTTAATCACAGCAGAAAGTGGCTCTGTTTGTGGGGCAGCGATACCCCCAAAAAAGTAAGCAAGTAAACAAAACATAAAAATATCAATAGACTTGTTAGAGCTGTAGAAATAAATAATTGTGCGCCTTTGTTTGATTTTCTCCCACTCTAATGAAAGACTAATGGAACGCAGGCAGTCTGCCACCAGCATGCATAGGAACACACACACACACACACACACACGCACACACACACACAGAGGACCCCCCCTCCCGCCGAGGCTCTCAGATTTTAATTAAGAAAAAAATGAGGAAGAGGTTCCATTTTAGCCAAATTGGTCCCCACAGCAGCAAAGGTAAGGGAATAAAATGAGGGATGGAGGAGTAAAGGGAGGCAGACATGGAGAAAAAGACACACAAGAGGATAAAAGTAAAAAAAAAAAAAAAAAAGAGGAAGTAGATCTGTTCATCCTTTGACACAGCATAGGACATGTCTCAAACAATGAAGACATCCCCCTCCTCCTCCTCCTCCTTTCCTCCTCCTCTTCCCTTTAAATCTTCCATCTCCTCTCCTCTCCACCCGTCTTTTCACCCCACCGTCATTAGAGAAATGACAGACCAGGTGCCTCGGTCCACAGCGAGAGGGAGATGTCACTGTGATCTTTCCACCGTCGAGGAACAAAAGAAAGAGGGACAGAGGGAGAACTTCTCTCCCCGGCTACATTAAACGGCTTCTGATATATAAAGTCACTTCAAATTTTGTGGTAAATTGCTGCAGACAGGTGCCTGGTTGTCTGTTAAAAGCCTTTTGTACGCTGTTCTAATGGCAGTATACTGTTAACCTTTGCTGAGATTATCACACCGGTACTGTAATGTGCAAGGGATTTCTGAGAGAAAAGTATGCAGTGTGTGTCTTACCACTCTGGAAATGTGCAATTGTGTCTTTTGTCTCAAGCTCAATTTACATCTCCCTCCCTGCCTACATCTCATCCCGTTGCTTTTGTCTCCTGTTATGCTTTTCTCCACTTCTATGCCTCTTTACCTCACTCCGTCTTTCTCTCACACCATTTATATCTTTTGCTCAGTGGCCTGCGCCTTGTCAGAACCACGAGCAGCCTTGTCGTAAAAGGCGTAATGTGTCACCTCATGTCCATGTACTGCTCCTTCCACTCTTAACAACTTATTGAAAAGGTAATGCATGAGGCTTAGGCTAATTATATTAAGTGACAATTTAGCGGCTGTGGATCCTTTTTGCTTTCCAGCTCAGGCTTCTTTTCTGCCTCTCTCACTTCCTCTCTCTTGTCTGTAAATGTGGGAGTCTGTGAGTTTTTTTTTTCTCGAGTGGCACTCAGTGTTTCAAGTCAAGCTGGTGGCTCAGCTTCTGACCTGGCTGGTTAATGGCTGTTATTTGTGGGAGGGAGGAGTGGACTCTGCCAATATTGCTCACTCTCCCTCTTTTTCTTCCCTTTCCCCTCCTCCTCCTCCCCCACTTTGGCTATGCTGATGGTAATGGCCGTGATGACAGAGGAAACAGGAGAGAGACACAGAAGTAAAAATGCGGAGATGGAGAGATTTAAGAAGGAAACAGGAAGGAAGAAAGAAACAGAAAGATGGAAAATGCTGGGAAGCAGGAAGAGGGTAGAAAAGGGGATGAAGGAGATTCGCAGGCTCCTTTATTAAAACTATTATTGTGCAGGACTTGAAAATTCCCCCCGGGGCAGGGGTCCATGTCGAAGCCCATATAATTAACTAGAGGCTCAGCTACGGATCAATTACCAGACAAGCAAGTGATAGCCGAATCAATGGAAGATCATCAGGCTCGTTATCAGTGTTGCAACTCATTAGAGGAAAAGTGAGGTAGAGAAAGAGGGAGAGGAAAAGGGGCTGAGTGTTGGAGGGTGTTTGGGTGATAGGAGGGGAGGTCAGGGATGGTAGTGGTGTGTTTGTCCCAGAGGCTGATGGGTGGGGGGCCGGATACCGGCAGTGTGATGTGTTGTCGTCCTCTTTAGCAGCTGCTGACCAGTGGCAGGGGGAGCACTGTATGACAGAGTGCAGCTCGCTCTGTAGCAACAGTCACTGAGGCTTGTATGGATCAATACGTGTGTGTGCATGAGGTTAAAGCTCTGCCACAGCATCCTTATTCCCCAGCGACTCACATCCTCCTACAATCCACGCAGTCACAAGGGGATTGTCCAGATTGAAGAGTTACAGCACAAAGCCTGAGTAGCCAAAGTATGAATTTTGCTGCTACTCAACTGTATATAACCGAAATGCTAATGTCCATGCTTTTTATCTTTGAGAATAGAAATGCTAAAACATTTCAGTCACAAGTAAATATTCACGCAGCACATTCAGACTCATAGTACTCATACTGTGATGCATACTGTATCATTTTTCTAGTAGGTAGTGATAGCTGTTATTTCCATTCATGAATTGTTATACTTGCTGTACTTCAAGTTAACGGAATACTTCACCATTAAAATGACGATTTGTATATCAATTACTCAACAAGCGTTGCCTTGAATTCTTCAATAACAGTTATTAATGTGTGCTGGGTTGGGTCCCACAGATGGGTCCCGGGAGATTTTAATAGTGTTACCAAATAAACATTGAACATTTATATCCGCAGTACACTTTTGAGCCACATGAGGGAGCCTGAATGTTCGTATTCAAGCCGACTTACAACACTGAATCTAATATGAAGGCTAGATTGGTCTATTGATTTGGTCTCAGTTATTAAGTATTTAAAATGTATATATGTTTACAATAATACATGCATAAAGCAAAGTTATCATTCATCATAAGGTTTATCTCCTCAACCTGACTAGGTCTGTAATGTTCATTCACACACAAATTCGCTCTTCTCAAAAAAGAAAAGGCCTATTTTGAACTAAGTGGTGATGGTGGACATATTTAAAAAGTTGGTCCCTGAAAAAAAAGTTTGGGAAACACTGGTTTAAAAAAGATGTTGCTTTTGGGTTTTTTTTGCCTTTGACCCTAAACTATAAGTGTGTTCAGACAGCACCCTCAGTCACTTACTGTAGCACACATTATTATACCCATCAAACCTCTCAGCACTGCCTGTTTGTTTACCAAACTTTTATATCTAATGGGCCAAATAGCCCAGAAATTGGGGACAACAGCACTGAGTTGTTAGACCTTTTTCAAGAGAACCAATTTCCCTTTCTACATGTCCTGTATGCTCTTAAAGTCTTGAGAAGCAAAGTGCCTTATTTTTCATTTTCTATGCAAGTGAGAGAACCTGTTCAAGCAAACAACAGTAAGCACAGACAGATGCATATGTCACCAAAAAGCTCAAATTAAGATGCTTGTCTTCCATGTTATTTTTTCTGTTTTCTTGTCTTCTTTTTTACAGGGGTGAGGTAATTTTAATGGAATGAAAGGACAACTGAGCAAAACCCAACTGAAATTGGCCTTTTACACGCTAAAACAAGGGCAAATGGAAGGACAGAAGCAGAGGACAGAGAGAGAGGGAAAAGTGGAACAACATAATTTGTGCAGTGATGGTGATTATGTGCCGCAGCAACAAATAATTAAGGCCAGTAGAAAAAGGTCGATGAATGTCTCTTTGCTGAAGAGGATGCTTCTCGTACGCAACGAGAGAACACTGGTTTACTTTGGGTTGCTACGCAAAAGAAACATCCAGAGTTCATAGTGTGCATGTGACAAGCAATGCTGTGTCGATCAGATGGCACAGGGATAGAAGTGTCACTGTTCTGCTACCACTAAAGGGCCACAAGACATCATATGACACAGACAGGAACAGCCCTCCACTTGTGATAACGGCAGAGAGAGAGAGATGGGGAGAAAGACATGGCCAGACACAGTCGAGGGCACCGAGAGGTCTCTGAGATACGATAGGGAGCCACATGATTGTTTGAGTCACTGATCACTGCAATCTGGCCTCCACTAATAAGTGCACCTTTGTGGGAAAAAATCAAGAGAAAAAAAAGACACTAGCAGAGCATCTTTTTTGAGTCTTATCAGTCCTTTACAATTTTTGACCTCATGACATATTACGTACAAAATGCTCCATGTGCTAGTTTTGCTTTTTCTAAGAAGGGAAGATTCCAGGTCAGGAGATAAAACTACTAAACTTTATCAGTGCCAGCAACACAGTGTAAAACCATGCACACACACACACACACACACACACAACCAACGGTCCAAAACCGAAAGATATTAAACTTGCTATTACAAAATATTTAGGGAAATAGATAAGAAATAGGAAATACTTTGCATTTTTGCTGGAAAAATCACTTTGATGATTGATTAACAGCTAATTTTTTACCTCAAGAAAGTGGATTCACATTAATTTACAGCAAGCAGGAAACCAAACTTTTTTGCTGTTGTAAGTCTCCATAAAATGAAACTAATCAATTTAATCAATATTCTGTCTTTCTATAATTTACTGTCATCGACGACATTTACAGTATGATGCAAACTGGACTTTTTTGATCTCCTGAACAATTTAATTTAAAGAACACCACCTTGATTTTAAGGCAACTGCAACTTTCTAAAGTTAGAATAAATTTAATCTAAATACACTGATTTACACAGTTGGTTCGCAGCATCAGCAGAAGATGGAAATTATAATGTGAGCGATTTTACTGTACAGACCACTACCTCACGAGAGACGGGGTTACATATGAGCCAGGAGGTGTTCGGATATTGTGTGGAGAGAGGAAGACGTAGAAGAGGTTGAGTTGCTCTTGCCTGTTGTCTGGGATGGCAGAAGTGTATAACAGGCCCATCCCTCTGCTTCTCCTCCCTGCTCTAACTCCACAGTCATCCACACTCACACTTGGATAATTCTCTTCTAATCATCTCGAGCTTTTCTCCTCCTCCATCCTCATTTACTGCCCTCGCGTCTCCCTCCCCTTCTCCTCTCTCTCTTCTCACCTCATCAGACAGGCCTCCACCTCACCCCTCCACTGCCTCCATCCCTCGCTCCTGTCCTCTCTCACTGACCCGTGCTCCCCCCCAGTCACAGGGCGTTGTGTCTCTACCTGCCAGGCTCCCTGACAGCCTCACGTCCCCCCCCCACCTCACCCCCTGAGAGGAGACCGCCTGCCCATCCGGAACGGTGCTGTGGCAACCCTGCCAGCGCCCCCATTGTACAGCCCCCCCACCACCACCTCCACCAACCCAATCTGTACCGAACCCAACACTGAGAGTTTGACAAAGTCCTTTTCTTCTCTTTGCTAACTTCCCATCTCTCCGTCTCTCATTATTCTGTTTTTACTGTTCCTCTCTCACAGCCCTCAGATTTTTCCCCTTCTGACCTCACTAATAGATCTTTACCTCTTTTAGCTTTCTGCTCCCTTTGACACCCACTGAAACACTTTCTCCTTCAGCTGAGCCCCAGATAAAACGGAGTGTATTGTCAGGGTTTGTGATGGTGGCTGTTTGTTTTTGTGATATTTGTATCACTGTATTAACCTGACTCTCGCCAGCTGAATGTAGTTTCGCTTAGCTCCACATGCCGTTTCACTGAGCGCCACACATCCATCTGGACTCGCACCTGATGGGAAGGACTTCAAGGAAGCAAAAAATGACTGAGCCAATCAGGATCACCGGGCGAGGTTTTCATAGATGTGACGTAGCGGAGAAGCAACTGTTTGATTCAGACAACAATGGTGGCTCACAGCGAGGAATCATGCGTCAACATTGATTCAGCTATTTCAACTGTGTTGTCAAATCTATGCCATATTCATTCTTTAAAAGATGAACAGACAATGATTTAAGGCATTTATTATTGGCAAGGATGTTTTCGCTCCTCTCCCGACCGGGATTACAAGAGCTTGATTTATCAAATAGCTCCACTGGTGGTTAAGGAAATTATCATCTCCCCGCTGGTTGCTCTAGTGGAGGATCAGATCCGAAAAGCTGAAAAACTGTAACCTGACTCTCGCCAGCTGAATGTCGTTCCGCCTAGCTCCACAGACGACACTGATTATTTACTGACACTGCTGCGCTGTTTGCTCTGCTGCTAATATCCAAGATGTCGGCTGTTCTGTTTTGGTTTTGCCTGCATCGCTCTCTGTGTCGCTCTCAGCATCACAGGTAGTGGTTGAAGTAGCACGTCATAAAAGATGATGGACAAGTGGTTTATCACATGCAAGGATTTTTGATAAGACCCCACCTTATGAAATACATCTCCAATGGAGCTAACGCAGATGAATGCGTGGAGCTAGGCGGAACTACATTCAGCTGGCGACAGTCAGGTTATCACTGTATAGACTGCAGAGTAAATAAATATGCTACTCTCAGAGTTAGTCAAGTCAATTTTATTTGTATAGCCCAATATCACAAATCATAAATTAGCCTCATAGCAGCATAACAAGGGGCTGCATGGTCCAAGGCAGCCTGAGCATCCTTGTGCCAGCCCTAACTAGAAGCATTATCATGAAAGTCTAGAGTCCACTCTGAAATAAGGAGATTGTTCCACAGGAGACGCACTTGACGGCTGAAAGTTAGTGACATAGAATAAAAAGTGAGAAAGACTTCTTACAGTGGACTCAATGGCTCTCAACCAGGTGACCAATGTTTGTGTGTCAAAGTTTTGTGAAGTTATTTTTATTGATAACTTTGTCCGTAGTTTATAGGCTAGCTCACTTTGCTCTCCATATTAGCTCATATTTCTGAAGAAAACTCTGGATTTATTCATTCAGTGCTTCACTTAGCAAGTAACTGTCATGTTGTTCTTTTCACAAATATGGTAATGATTGTCAAAAATATAATTAAAATACATCATTTATATAAATTGTTAATTTTAGGGAACCCACAAAGCTCAGCGTACAATTCGAACCCTGGGCTAAAGTTCTTGCCATGACATCAGGTTGTGTGGTGGGACTAAATAGTGACAGGAAGCACTGCACCACAATTTAGCAAAGTGGTCCAAAAGGCAGACATTTTTTTTGTGGAAATTACATTTGACAGTGTGGGGGTCGTACTATATTTGAGGACTTGACATTTGCATATTTATAATATTTTCTTCCATGTGTCTTTTAGAGTTCGTCACCCTAACCTAACATTGTTAGAAAAGTGTTTATGTAGCCCAGAGTCTGATGGCTAAACCTGCCACCTAACAAATGACATCTATATATTACAAAACTGGTTTCACCAGTTATATTGTGGTGGCTAACGTAATCGCTGCCTGGATTGTGTTCAGAGGCAACATTTTATTTTTTGTCAATGAAGCGCCACATGGTTATGTGCTGCACCAGGGTCGCAGGGAGGCGGTCGAGGTCCTTGGCCAGCGTACAAAACACAGAACTTTGACTCCAGACAAAGTCTGAGGTTTGGTTTAGGCAACAGAAACACTTTGGCTAAAGTTGGGAAAAGATGTGGTTTCTGTTAAACGTTAAGTCGCTGCATGTTTTTTCTGTATTGAACCAAGATATGATCTTTCCCTGACCTCACACAAGAGCTACCAGTAGTGCCTGAACATTGCAGTTATTATTGCAATAGTTACTACACACACATTGTATTACAAAACCAAATATTTTGGTGAAAAACAAATCAAATATGTCAGTGAATTTTATGTTTACATAGAGACAGACAACCACTCACACTCACATTCACACCTACGGACAATTTAAATTAGCCAATTAACCTAATCCCCATGCATGTTTTTGGATGGTGGGAGGAAGCCAGAGTACCCGGAGAGAACATGCAAACTCCACACAGAAAGGCCCCAGGCTGGAATTCGAACCCAGTACCTTCTACATTAACAGCATTTTGTGTTAATAAAAAAACTAAAACCAGCCATGATTAAGGAAATATTCACTGAAATATTTAATTTGTTTTCCACCAAAATATTTAGTTTTGTAATACAATGTGTGTGGTAACTATTGTAATAATAGCTTATTTATGGTTTTATGTTTAGGCACTACTGGTAGCACTTGAGTGAGCTTTTATTGTTTCCTTTGAAACTTAGTTGCTGATGTTTAAGGCTTGTGTAAATTGTGATGTTGCCACATCGGAGATAAATTCCTGTGATCAAACTGAGGCTCATCTGCCAAGCAGCTAAACTTCACTGGTGTCACAGAATTTCATGATGAGCTAAAAAAAATGTTTATGGGAGTAATTCACGCTTCACTTTTACGAGAGAAAAGGCTTAAAGGATGAGGACTCTCGTCTCCTAATAGTATCTCAGGGAAGCATTCACAACAGGATAAGCCTTTTTTTTTTCCCAAAAGCAGATGTTGGAAAAGGAGGAGCTGTATGGTCAGGGTCATCTTATAGTTGGTCTAATACTGCATATGAAATTACTAATTGGTTTTGAAAATCTAACCATACAGGGATTTATCAGACTAATACTCATGTCTGGATCTGACTGCGTGTCCAAGTGTTGTGAGAGAGGTCACCAGTATCCAGCTGTGCATCTGCTCAGTGGTGAGGTAGTGAAGTAATGGGAATCACACGTTAGCCTTTATGAGTAACAGGGAAGTCAACCACTGCTTTTGATATAAAAGAAAAAAAATATCAATGACTTCACAAAGAGGCGTGTGTATCATCTCAATTCTCCCCCCCAAAAAATGGAGAGGGAGGTAGGAACAAAAAAAACATATGGGTTACATTAGGCAGGGGAGTCTTTTATTTATGGCACATGACAAGGAGCATAACCACTAACAACACAACAAACACACAAACACTTAGGATTCTCCCCAGCCAAACAAAATTCCCAAATAATGTCACACCATTCATTCATCCTGTGGTATCAAAACCACTTACAAACAAGCAACTAAGTTTTGGTTTGGAAAAAGGTTTAATCACAAAAAAAAAGTTTCAGTTCTCACTCCTAGAATGTGTTTTCATCTTTTTTCAACCATTTGCACGAAGATGAGAGAAGTAGGTAGCGCGGCCTCAAAAGTGATACATTTTTATCTAAAAAACTTCTGCATGCAACAAACCTAAAAAAGTCAAAAAGTCATTTCAGCTCCTCTTCCAGGGAGAAGTTGTACGCGCAGTGCCCATCGCAATGCCCTCCCTTAATCCAAACCTCTTGTAATTGAATAGTATCCAACAGCCCAGGCAAAAATCAGCTTAGTGCATGCAGAAAGCAGAACAAAAAATATGAAGAAACGATTATTATTCCACCATCAGGTTTCAATTACAAGGGCGAGGGGGGGTTAAGTGAACATCAAGTCGTATTAAAGTATATAGGAGGCCACTGGCATTCAGAGACTTTGTTGAAAGCTCTTGTGTATTAACACACATTCTTACACGTGGCCAAGTTACATTATTTGATTATTACAGCCATAGCCACAGGTTTGGCGTGCAGGCTGTGAGTTCCCGCATTCACCGTAGAACCACTTCCACAGAGAGCAAGAACCGATTAGTCTGAAAACAGTGATGAGAGAGAAAAAAGAAATGTCTACATCTGGCATGCTCCGAGGCCAGAAAACCAGCTGTGTGTGCGTGTTTGTGTGTATGCAAGGCATGGGCGCATAGTCCATCTCACGTGTCTGCGATACATAAGACAGATTTAATGACAGAACGGACGTGAAGTTCTGTGTAATGAACCTGCATTGTAAAACTTTGTTTCTGAGCATTTACGTTCACTCCGATGTCTGCTTCTCTTTCTCTCACAGTCAATCATTCTCACTTTGTCCTTACACACCAGCGCACCGCCTTCTGTCACCTGTCTCTGCTCGTTCTATCACTCCCTGAGAGGCACTGAGATGGCCGCCACATTCCCAGAGGCAAGACATAAAGGGCTGTGAATGGATGGATGGATGGCGAAGGGGACGAAACCAACGGCTAAATTATTAAGTGACATTTTTCGCTTTGAGACACAGACACACTTGAAAGGCAAGCGGGCAAACACATTAGAACAGTTAGCCCCCTGAATGCACCCGACAACTCGACTACACGCTAATTCACGTCAAAATCATCAACCCAGGCCCGGGGCTCTTAAAATTTTTACGCTACCGCTTGAAGGGACGTCGTGGAGCCTTGGAGGCTTTCTGAGAGTGAGTGGCCCTGTCATCGCTGCCAATAAATAAGTAAATACGGGAGTGGAGTGGCTAAGCAGCCTTGCCACAGAGTTGACAGCACCTATCCACTTTGAGTTTGTGTCCTTATGTGAACATCAGCGGGTAGGTATTCACACCTGTGCGTGTGTTTTTTCTCAACCTCTGGCAAGCTCCAGGGGGGCCTTGCTCCTGCCACCATCACCCCAGCTAGAATGTGCCAAAGTGGGGCTTCATTCACTTAAGTTCCACCTGGCCTTGATTTCCTGTAGACAAGGCTGGAGCACACTAGGACAGCTTTCGTCTAATTTGGTACATAAGGAGAAAAGCTGATGGGCCATTTGGCCACCATGGACCCAGGTTCTATGTTTAGGTTGGGGAGAAGAAGTCATGCAGCTCTTAGTTTGTGTGGTTGCAGTAGAATTACACAACTGAGGTTCTCTACCCAGCTATACCAGCTTCAAGTGTAATCGTCCAGTCATACAACTCGGGTATTGTTGAGTAAAATCATAAAGCCCCAGTCCAGCTGACAGGAAAAGTCAGAATAGTATGTTTTACGAAACCAATGATATGCTGAATGAAGTTTTTGCATTTGGTCACAGCAAGTGTCATTCTTGGAAGTTACATGGTACATTTAAGAAAATAAGGTTCTAGGTCTCAGAAATAGATTTAAGTATGATTTAAGTTTGAAAATTTGATGTATCACGTTTTGACATCTCGATGCGATGGCACAGTGATACTTAAGCAACTGTAAAGCGGGTCTGCTCACAGTTTGAATGTATCTGTTTCAGTGTGTGTGTGTGTGTGTGTGTGTGTGTGTGTACACTACATGTGTGCATGCATGAGTCTATCTGTGGGTACGCTCATTGTAAAGCCTGCTAATTGCAGTTGAGACTCCTTTAATTAACACAAAGAGAGGTCTCCAGGGTGTGTATGGGCACTGTGAGTGTGTCACGAGTTTATATCTAGCCAACCTGAGGGACACAACAGCCTAATCAGAGCCTTTTAAGTTCTGCCATGCTTACACTGGAGGATTAACTGAAGACACACTTTAGTCGTGGAAAATGAGACAACCGAGGATCGCGTTGGTTTGGCTGACAAAACAAGCAAGGCATGAAAAAAATACCCCAAATGTGCATATGAAACTAACACTTTGAACTAAGTATACAATACTGCTGACAACAAGAGGTGTTATATTTTAAGGTAGTAATGGCTTTATTTAGCTTGTTGGTTGGCCTGCTATTGTTGTTTGTTTGCAGATTGATGGTTTGTGTATGGCAAAGGACGCCACCAGAGACATGACACAGGATACGCCTCAATCTTTCTCTCTTCCCTTTGTCCACCCACCTCTGTCTTCATCTGCTCACTTGTTTCTCCTCTCTCCTTAAAAATAACCTCCTCTCTTTTTATTATTCCTGCCAATTTGGACAGAAGCCCCGGTCAAAGACGGATTACACTAAGTCGCATATCAAACCTAATCAATCTTGAGCCCCTGGAAGGCATCACTCTCCCAATGAATAATTACAGCAATCCAGTTATGAGCTGCCAGTGCCAAAATGTTGCCACCACCATCTTTTAGGATGCTGGAACCCCCGGCTGATTAACCAATGAACTTTGAGGGGGAAGTTTGTGTGAGTGTGTGTGGTCCAAGGACAGAAAAGTGTAGAGGAAAGACAAGTACGTCCATGACGAGTGCTGCTGCGTTTCCTCTGAGAATGAATAAAGCCATGTTGAACTACATTAAATACAAGTGGCACCTGGGGTATGCAGAGGTTGGACAGCTGATATGTGTGGAGAATGAGAGTGATCACAAGTGTGTTTTAGTCCAGAATTTAGTCTGGCAGGGTAGCTGCAGTCAAACTAAGGCCAAACTCAATTTGGCTTCCATATGTCTCTCACACAGCTCTGTCTTACAATAGGAAACACAAACGCACACACAGACACACACAACAAGATAAAGATGATTAAAAGGAGAGGAAGGGATGCGGTGTGAAGAGGGAGATAAAGATTAAAAGAAAGGTAGAGAGGGAAGGGGGAGAGGAATGAATGATGAATGAACGAGTCATCCTGTTGGTGAGGGTGCTGCTAACAGCAGGGAGAAGGTGCTCCACTCTGTCAGTCAGTCATTCAAACGCTGATATGTGATGTATGAAAGTGTGTGTGTGTCGGACAAGACGGGGTTCTTTCATCAAGAGACACGTTGAGTGGAAAGCAAGTATTGGGGAGAAATTGACAAGAAACAGCTTTTCTCTGACATGAGGGAGTGAAGCCACTGTGCTGTGCATGAGAGGAAGAGTGGAGGGAGGAGTGAGGGTGTAACTGCAGGGCAGCTGTATTGAGCGGAGGAGGGTGTCATTTAGAAAGTGGCTGGCTCAGCAATGGCCATTAGTAGCGCTGTGACACACTGGACCGTCAAGCAAACAGATAGACAGGCGGAAGAGCAGGCATGGATGGAAGCAGACAGGCCAGCAGGAGAACCGATGAGCAGGTGAGCAGGTTGAAAATAAACCAGCGATTGATTTCATCATCTATTCATTTGTCAATAACTTTTAATAATGACTGGTTAATCATTTAAGTCAGCAAATGGTCGATGCCCTATTTACAATAATAGAAAATGAGGAGACATGTCAAACCCTCACATTTGAGAAGCTAAATATAGCATGTCTTAAGCTTTTTTTTTAATTTTGAAATGACTCAAAAATACTTGACTGATTTAATTGATTAGTCAATTATCAACTCTGATGATTAACTTCTGGCTTTCCAATAATTGATTAATTGACTAATCATAACCTAAATGATCATGTAAAACACTTCAAATTAGCAGATTAAGAGTTTACTAAAAAGTATCTATCTATCTATCTATCTATCTATCTATCTATCTATCTATCTATCTATCTACTGATGAACTCACATTTCAGCATTGCATTGGAAAAGCTGTGTTGAAAAGTGCTAAATGGATTATGGAATCAACTTTGTGTTTGGATTCAGAGGGAGTGGACATTTAACTTACAGGATTATTCAGCTGTTTCTGTTGTCCTCTTGGACACTCATGCTTGTCCTCGTTTCTGGGAAAACATGTCCAGTACTAGCTGACATGAAGAGAACGTTTCAACTTGCCCCATGGAATTAGGAATATAAAGTTGTGAGACATTTTTCTCTCGTAGATGGTCAGATGGACGATAAGACTTGTTTTGTTTCCAGTTCGTAATGTCTACTTGGTCTCCTCTGTTTGCTGGCAGATTACAGCCATAAAACTGACTTTTTTTCAAAATTTCAAAAGATTGCTTAAAATCCACTTTAAATCCAGCTACTGACGGACTTGCATTGACAGTTAAAAGAAAAATCTACGCTGCAGAACCAGAGTTAGGCAGGCGTCTACGTTACCCACAGTGAAAACCACCAATAGTTTGATTCGGGTATGGTATGCTACTAGTGGCAAATGTAGAGAGAGAGAGAGACGAGGATAACTGGAACTGAACTCCACAACCCCAGATTTTTTTCGTCCACTCTTCAGACCTAACCAATGTTTATCAGGCAGAATTTACTTTGCACAGCTCCCATTGGAGCCACAAAAGACTTTATACGATTTCTTTCACATATGCAGTAGCACTCCCCGAGACCTGTTAACCGACTCTGATGTGTTGAATCACTGCAGTTCCCTTTTAAATGAAACACCATTATACAATAGACTATGAAAGCTCCGAACTCTATTGAAATGTAACCTTGAAAATACTGGGAGGATACTAATATTTATATCATTTTGAGTTATCTGATATTTTAAGCCAAGGAAGCCTCTTATTACATTATGGTGAAAGACTAGATACTTAATACTGGAATAATACAGCCGCTCTGAAAACCACAAACTATGTAGCCCCGCACCACAAATAACTATGATTTTAGACAAAATTGAGTGTAAGAGAAAGAAGGAGCGTAAAGAAAGCGAGAGATGGAAAGACATTCCTCAGACAGCAGAACTAGCAGTGAAGGCTAAACACTCTGAGTCTGGGTGTTGGCAGACACAAAACACCGCCACAGCATGAAATCTGAGGCTTCAAAACGCTCCAATGGCAAACTGTGGGAAGACGTGAATCACCAATCACAAGTCTCTTCACAACTTGAAGCACCAATCATAACCAGGATCAGGCAGCGAGGCGATGAATGTTGCTGCTGATCTGATAAGATAAGCTTAACTGGTAATTAAAACTGTGATGGCTCAATTATCATCAAATGTCACTTCTTTGTGACACTTGGCAGCGTGTTATAAATAACAGACACACTCCAGCTCTCCAGTTTTGTCCAGCAGTCTCACTAAATGCCTCTAAGGTGAAACACTACAATCATGTTTTATTTATTTGCCTGAAAGACAATCTGAGCTTTCACTTCACTTTCCCACCGGTCTGTCCAGCTGCCTGCTGCCAGAAAGTATTTTGCTGGGGACAGTGTGGTCCTACTGGAGCGGCAGGAATTCACAAACAGAGGGGGCAAACCAAGGTTACTGAGACGGAGGGCCTAGGCACGCTCCCAAGCGAGGCAGGCGGTGACACAGCCAGCACGATCTGGGGTCCTTATACCGGCTAGCCACGCTAGGACTCATGGGAAGGGAATGCGAGGTCCTGTCATGGGCCAAATTTGAAGGAGTGCGGAGTGAGAGACAAACTGTTTGAAGAGGACGGGGTTAGCACATGAGAGCGCTGCGTGTGTGCGTGTGTTTAAAAACCTTGACAAGTAAACTCTGGCTGCCATCACTCGTCACTTCTTTGTGTTGGAAAAGACCGCCGTGCCACACCCCGCGGTATTCCCATGCAGGCCAAGTCTTCTCCCATTCCAATGAGGAGACATTAAGGGAAGAATAATCACTTTGGACGCAGGCTGCCAATTTAGTCTGAACTTATTTATCTCATTTAGAGTCAGTTTGGAGGATATACACATGGCAAATACTGACTCCTCAGTTCCCACAGGCGGAGGAAGAGAGACCGCTGGCAGGACTGACAATATTCCTCCATTGAGCTTTTCTTTACTGTAACAAGAGAGGGGGTGACAACGGTTTGCCAAACCCTGACAACTGCAATCCTGTCACTGCTCGCTGCCAGTTTATCTGTGGCTTTTCTTCTTTCTGTGAATGCTTTACCACTAATTCAGTTTATTCTGGTGTTTCAAGCATTAAATTAGGAAGTCCTGAAATAGTGAGCTTACCTTTACAAACAACGTCACACATTTAGATACACGCAGTAGACATGGAGGACAACGGCCACCGTGGACGCTTGTCTCCACCCAAACCACATGATGCAGGGACCCCCCAAAAACTCATATCCTACATAGCTCTAGCTACGCATACTAACTAGCCTGTGCAGCACCCAAAGGGGGTACAGTAATGCAACTGGAGATGGCCTCTCTTTTCATGAGAGCATGTAAGCACACACACACACACAGCTTTAGTCCAATTAGTGCTGGTATTTTCAGGGCTTGTTTGCGCAAATTGGAAATGTGTGATGTGAATTAAAATATGGCTGGGGTTTTTGTTCCCAATAAAAAAAAACAGAAAGGGGCTTCACCTTGCCCCTTTGTTGGAGCTCATACGAAAGTAATTTAGTCCAGAGAGAGAGGTACAGAAAGAGAGAGGTAGTAAAAAAGACAGAGGAAAGAAAGAGAGAAATGGAGAGACAGAAAGGGAAAGGAGGCGAGGGGGAGGGAGGTACATTCCACTTGGCCCAGAGTGAGAGGCGCTGTGGGTGTCTGAGGGCCCTCGCTGCCAGTAATTGCTTCCATATAGAAGCCGTCCATGGTCACACACACATTGACACGCATATGCACGCACACACAGTTCAAGATGTAGAAGCAAACGCTTATCTGAAAAACAAAATCCACCTATGAAAAATATAATCAAATAAAACGGTCATTTACAATACATGAAAGTACACTAAAAGTTTGTATTTATTTATCTGCCGATTCCTGTTTTCACAAAATGTGTCATAAAACAAAGTAAAGGCCACAGAGCTACTGGAGGAGATGATGAAGCACAATAACAGGTTACTAGCATCAGAGGCTCGAAGTAATCCTAAACTCAAATAACAGAACAGAGATAGCTATTTATCTTCTGTATACATACAGATATTTTTATATACTGTATATACATTTTGTAACTAACTTTCCTTCTTAATAACAATAATAACAAAGTGGAAGTGTCTAATTATTTTCTCAAAGATGTAAGAGCATTACATACTACTTACAATTTTATGTTATGTTCTAAATGTGAACTACAGGTGCGCACACGCACACACACACACACACACACACACACACTGTCTATCTGAGAAGTAATTTCAAACTGAAGACAGAAGCTCAACTTTTCCTCATCTCGCCTTTGCAACAGGTCTCCTCTGCCAGTCTTAAATCCTTTCCCACATCTGTCTTTCCTGCTCTTATCTGTCTTCTGTTACTTACAGCTGCTGTTGCTAGGCAACAGTTCATTTCAGCAGGTGTACATTAATGTATTTATGTAAAACATGAAATACTTAATTAATAGGGTATTGCAAAATAAAAGCACAATGAAAAGAATCATTCAAATTCATGTCTATATGTATTTGAGGGATCCATTTTACACTGAAATTTCAAATGTGTTTTCCTGGCTTAAAAGCAGCGCAGTAGCTCTGGTTTCTTATTCCCTGTCCTCTTGTATCACTATGAGTGTGTACATTTCAGTACATAGACAGTGTAGGCTCTAGTTTGATGTATTTACAGTGAGTATTATGCACACTCTTTCTCAGTAACACACCCACAGACACGCACACTCATGATTAATAGGAGTGGGTCTGAAGGGGGCAACAATAGTCATCCTCTGCTCCGCTGCCAAAAGAAAGCATACAGTATTAGACATATGTAACCACATGTGGTTGTGGCTACATTAGACTGTCATGCACTACCTCCCATGTCAACAACAAAGAAAAAAAATATCTCCTTTTCCCTTTTCCCCATACATATCATAAATCGACTTACATCATCATATACAAACAGAGAGCAGAGTGAATGAAGGAGACAGACAGGAAGTCAGAAAAAGGAAGAAAAAAGATGGAAATACACTGTTATGATTTAATAGGACTGTTGAGATGGAAGCAGCAGGTAAGAGAGAGGGAGATGATTTGAGTGATTCAAAGAGGAAATCGGTTTTGCCATTTAAACCAGTTAAAGCCACTTTACCAGGTGCAAAAGCATATAGCAGCTCATAGCTTTCCGAACTTGGACTGCAAAAGAGCCAACTGTTCATAAAAATGATTCTTAACTTTACTGGCTTCTACTGGAGTTTAAATAGCAGATGGACTGTGTGTGTGTGAGTGTGTGTGTGTGAGCGAGTGTGTGTTTGAGGTTCAAAGCGTTAATGTGACTGAGACCATTTGGAAGTGTTAGCATGGCAAGTTGAACAGGTGTGGGCTGTGTTTTGAGCAACTAAAATGAATGGAGTCACAGAGACTGCCTTATGCACACACACACACACACACACACACACCCATGGTTCCCACCTGAGTAGTAATTTTAAATGACTACGAGTCCGTGCGACTGAATCGTCTGAGCTCACAAATCAAAGGCACGTGGGGTTAGTTGAAGATTTCCAATGAAGTGGCAGAACATAAGTGTGCATGTAGATACGCAGTGCAGGTGTGTGTGTGTGCGCGTGTGTGTAAATCACACAAAACACAAAGACTTGACTGCCCGCTCCTGACTTGATGGCATCTTTAGGGAAGCTCAGATGCGACATAATGTTTCATTATCTGAACATTAAACATACAGCAGAGTTGATATTGGAAATAACTATCCCCTCTATCATCCCTGTGCCACACACACACACACACACACACACACACACATGCACACACACTGTAGACTGCAGCCTCAATGAAGAGGACCCATTGGGAAAACTGTAGATTGGTGAGCGCTGTAAGTATGGCATAGGGCCTCGAGTGGGTGTATATACTGTGTGTGTGTGTGTGTGTGTGTGTGTGTGTGTGTGTGTGTTGGAGGAGTGGCTGTCACTGTATCAGTTGCCACAGTAGATAAGGCAGTGCACCGCAGTGGTGCTGGTAATGATGCTGGGACCACTGAGACAAGTGCAGGGGAGGTGTCTCTGCTGCTTCTTGCTGATCTCATCACATCACATTACACACTTTTCTCACACACAGCCTCACAACAACTTCCTACACACACTTACACTCAAAAGAAAGTGTGTGTGTGTGTGCTGGAAAAAGTGGCAACTTTTCATTTCTCTAATGTTTTTCTTTTTTACTGTTCCTGTCATCTTGTTTGAGTCATCTGCTCTTTATTTTTTTCTTCACTGCAGAAAATCTTGTTTTACAAACAAGTAAAATATTCTTTAAATTAAAGAAATTTACAAGTATCAAATAACAAAACCTGCCAAGGAAGCAGAATTCTTCAATCTATTGTATGATTCAGGCCACTATGCAACAATATTTTATCATAAAACAAACAAAAACAGACAGCAACGCTATAGAAATAATAAGATAAAGGTGGTGCTGAAGGTGTAAGAAGAAAATAACCCTCATGATGTCATCAGGGTCATCTTGAGCCAGACTTGAGAAATATATAAAAGCATGAGGCTCACTCAGCTTCTGCTACTTCATCTTTGACCATTTCCCTTTTTAATCTCTCTCCTGTGAGAACTTCAACTTCATTTCTGCAGTGTCCCTTTAAGATTAGTCTGATTTTTAACATTGGAAAAAAAAACATCCATAACATCCCATGTCTGGGATACTAATGTGATACCGATGCAGTCAACTTGTTTCTTGTCAGTTCTAGTTGTCAAAATAGATTTTATGTCTTGCTTCAAGAAATCAAGTTTTCTTGAAATAAGTTCAATATTCTGAACTGATATTTGACAAGATTTATTTTGAGTTTTAAAAATGAGATGTAGTGATTACCTGGACAAACAGTCATTTATTTCAGTCTTTCAGTAAATATGTTTTTTCTCCTCTCCTTTACCAGCAGAGATCATTACGTGGAAAAAAATACAGTTAAGGACTGCCTAGTGAGAGAAAATAAGGAGACCACACTGACTTTATGGACAATCTTATTTCCTTTTCTCCACTGTTAAAACATGGAGCAGGCGTCAGATGTCAGCTCTTTATTTCTGATAGCTGTTATTTAGGTGCCCTAGTTGGCTGGACTTCAGTGTTTGGCAGTCGTGAGCACCTCTAAGGAATCAAATGAAAAATCTGGTTCAAAACCTGCACGCATATGAGACAAGCTTTTGTTTGAGCTCTTTACAGTGCCAAACTGAAGACAAAAGAAAACACTGAGAGACAAAATATATCTACAACAATTAATAGACACAAAGAAACATGCAACATCTTTCTCTGAATAATGCATTCCTCCACCAAAGGTAATAGTTTTCCTTCTGTCAAAGTCACAGAGTCACACAGAGGATGTGGTGAGAGGTTAACAGAAACCTCCACTGTCCTACGCCTAACCCAAAACCACTAGTGTTTCCGCATGTAGTGTTAGAGAGGTCTGTGGTACAAATGGGTCGTGATCCAGCAGGAACAAGGCAGGAGAGGACATCACAACACACTTACTAATCTAAACAGCATTTCCTACCTTGGGCTGTTGCTACACAAAGACAGCCAAAACCACACAGTGTATGTGTGTGTGTGTATTCTGTGAGGTAGTGAAGACGGCTGGGTCAACCTCAATCAAGGGGAGAACGACAAGAAAACAAGCACAAACTCAGCTAAACAAATGGGGTTGGAGAAGAGCAGAGGGACCCACAGAGGAGAGACAGAACCCAAACAAACTATAAGATTGATATAGATGGAGATTAGCGCAGGGTGAGGAGGTAAAGAGGGCTTCGTAATGCAAGTGACAAAATAACACACACACACGCACACACACAAATGAAACACTTCCCCCCAGGTCACGCACAGTCCTTGTTAGAGGCCGCCAACAAAGCCTAAACAGTGGGATTAGCTGAACACAACACTGACGCTTTGGCCTGTGTCAGCATGAAGGGGAGAGAAGGCACTGTAAACTGTTTACAGGGAAACGCAGGGTTACCGCTCCGTGTGTGTGTGTGTGTTTACAACTCAATATAGTAACCTTTATGACGGGTCGACTCCTCTCTGATTGAGACAGAATCAACAAAGAGACAGTGGCATGTGTCCATACCCAAATATACAGTACATGCTGCTTACAGTTAGGAAGCTGGACAGCGAAGTGCACAAAGATGTATTCAACACACACACACACACACACACACACACACACACACACACACATACGTGTGCGCTTGACTACTGAGAGTCTTTGTGGAAATTGTGCATCAATGTTGTCTCATCAGTTTAAAAGAATGAAACTGAGGTTTACTGTCCATATCCTCCAAGATAAATACTCAGAGGTTGCCTTTAATATTTTAACCCTGTGTGATTTTAACATTTGTTTGCATTTAAACAAAAAAAAAAAACAACTACAGCTCCCAATAAGCTTTTCCAGCACAAGTGTGTATTTTACATCACTGTGACTTTCTCCTTTATGATTTCCAAGGCATGAGGTGCTCTTCATGTCAGCTGATATTATGTTTCTGTGGCATTTGATCTCAACATTTTCCCAATCATCTAAATAACAGAAACCAGCAGATATGGGGTCATAGGGCTTTGGGGCTCTAATGCAGGTGTACAATTTACCAGGCTTGGTAGTGCAGCTTTCATTTTAGTCACTGGGGCTGTGTAATTAATGAAATTTTATATGTTACTATAATTTTGGAAAATAAGCTGATCGAGCTAAGATTAGATATTATTGCACCACATTCTATTTTGTAATGACACTCTTGTTTTTTCATGTTACACGTTTAATAGCGCAACCCTTTTTTTTTACAGTGGTGCGCTTTCACACTTTTAGTGCCTACATTTCGCTCTCAAAGGGCACCAGTCATTCATTTAATGTTAAAATTTCTATTGTATGATGTTTCCAAAGTCGATTAGTATTGTGATTATTTACCATATGTTTCTGGACAAAAAGTTTAGTTGGGTGTAATTTTAGGGTGTTTTGGCTGTCTGTAGAGGTCAAAGACCATGCCATTGAAATGTGTGGCTCAGCCCTTTCTTTCTTGTTACCTCTCTATTGTTGCCATCAAATTAGGGTGATACTGCTGAAAAAGCTCACGTGATTTTGTTTTGTTACAGTACTTTTTGAAGTCTTAGTTTCACTGTGGCTTTATACAGTGAAACACAGATGCAGTGCCATGCAGATATTCTTAAATACACAATGTGGCAAACACAAAGAAAGACTGGATATGACATTTCACCTCTCTGTGCCTTCAGCAATCAAGTCGCTGTGGGAGGATAGCATGCTCCTTTTTCAAAAGAATCACACATTTTTACACCCTTTGCTCAGTGGCACGGATATAGACAACCAGCAAAAACAAAACTGTCCAAAATTCTTTTAAGTGTGCCTCACATGTTGCTAAATGTTTGATGCTGCCTTGTGCCTCGCAGCAAATGTAGCAGGCAAATCCATGTCACTGCAGTGTTTGTTTTCTTATTTTAAGAAAAAAAAGTGTTTGTTGGGCCACATTCGCTGCTTGATATGAAAGCTTTTTCAGGTTTTGGAAGCTGAAGAAAAAAAAGACTGCTGAGCAGAACAAAAGAAAAAGTGGGGGATTTGAATCAGGCCTGCTTGCTGAACAGTTTCTGACTCAGTAAAATGACCCCTGGTGATCCTTAGTGTTCAGAATAAGAGTGGCAGCTACATGCTAAAACAATTAGCCTCTCCTGCACAGGCTGAGGAGCAGCTCGTACAGTAGAACGCTAAACAAGTAAGGAAGGCTGAGGAATATGGCAGTGTGTGTGTGTGTGTGTGTGTGTGTGCGTGTGTGCGTGCATGCGTGTGTGTGTGTGTGTGTGCCTGTGTGTGACAAAGTGCCTCCCTCAGAGAGAGAGGCTCTGATTGTACAGACAGAGTGGCTGTGTGTGATAATGGTTTCCATTAACCTGGGCTGAGTTGGAGGACCTGTGAGACTCTCCATTCAGCCTCTCTCTCTCTCTCTCTCTCTCTCTCTCTCACACACACACACACAAACATCACATAAGCATAAGGACCCTCATAGTGACACAGGCTGATAAAGAAGGAGGCTGTTTCATTGTGTGACGACTGGTAAAAAAGGGTCAGAACTTTATCAAGAAACTTGAAGAGTCCCCAAAACATTTAGCCTATCCAAGCCATTATCTCTGTTGTATCTGAAGAGCAGACATGAAAACCGTGGCCCTTCACACACTGAGAGCCTCTAACTTTCTACATCAATGCAGCTTGCAGCCAAGAGAGGAAAGGAGAGCACTAAGTAAACACGGTAGAGGGCAGAAAAGAGACTGAGGCAGCAAAAAAAAGCCCTTTCTTTACCTGGACCTTCTCTTTTAGAGCAATACTTGTAAAGCACAATGCTCCTCGAAGATGCTTTGACAAGAACTAGGATGTGAACATGCACAGCGGTGGCTCCAGCTAAAGCATGTCACGTATAGTGGTGAATAGGAACAGAGGAGGTAGTGTAGCAATTATTGCAGAGAAGCCATTAAGGGCCAGGGGTGGCTTCTTTAGACTATCACAGCAGCTGACTAATGGACAACCTTGTTTCCTCGCTTGCTCACATCCTGGATTTATCTCTACCCAAGAATTCAATATACTGAGCAGAGTTTTTACAAAGCAAAAACACGGTTTTATTCCTTTAATGGCGTGTATGCGTGTGTGTGTGTATATACACAGTATGTGAGTTTGGTTGTTTCCTCTATAGTACAGGTTTGGCCTCAGGGCAGCGAGTCCCCATTCTTTTCCCTGTGTACAACACTTCTCCAGGACACAAAACATGTACTGTTTTATTGCATAAAGTGTGCTGTAGTAAACTAATGAAGAACAATGTCAGCCTTACAGGGCCGTGTCAAGGCTAACACCACGAGGCAGAGGCCAAACACTCCTGACAGTGTTTTGTGAAAGCTGACAACACTGCCTGATAATAAGCAAAAAGGAAACATCCAAAATAAGTCACTGAAAGACCTAAAATACATGTATTTTTAGTGAGTGATTTTTAGAAAAACAATATACAGCCTGGGTTTAAGCAGGCAATGTGCATTATCTTGTTGTTGCGAAGATAGTCCACATTTATATCTATTTGTGCCATATGTGTATCTGCCATGAGCTTTTAATTAACTTTTCATGCAGGTTCCTTGTGGTACCTTTAGGGCTAGCACATATTGTTCTTTTAGGTAATAAATCAGGTTGGTTTCATACCACCAAAATAAGTTTTCAGGCTCTGTTTAAGTGACTCAAGGGCTTAGAGCTGTGTAACGCTCAGTGTGTAGTGGCTCCCTTTTTACCCAAGTGATTATTAAAATCAATAAAGCCATCACAATTTATGTAAAAATACTTACTAGAGCTTTACTTTATCTCAATTGCACACAATATAGACACTGTACATGATAAGTATTTACCTCTGTTGGGTCACATTTATGAAAAAGTTGCCATTCATTTTGTTGTGATAAAATGTAATAAAACAGAAAAATCAATTATAATCATGATATGGACCTCCTCACATTGGCAGCCATGCAGGGTGACTCACAAGAAGTTCATTGAATTTCACCATTTTTTGACATCCATATTTCTCTAGTTGCTCCCTGTTGACGGGCTGGTCCTGTGGCTTGCTGCTGCCAAGCTCGTTTTGGAGCTGGCTGATGGTCAATGTTATCTTCTTCTTCAATATGAATTGGCAGAAATGTGATCTTCGTATTTTGATAACTCTTCATCATCTTCATTGTCTCCCACAGCTTCTTTCACTTCTAAAATCATTTCTAATAGCCTCTGGGCAGAGAATCTTTTGCCCCTTAATCGACTGTGATAGGGAGCCACAAAGGCAATGCTGTTTATTTATTGTGTCCCATCCCCCAATTTGCAGCTGGGAAAACACACACACACACGCACACACACACACACGCACACACACACACACACACACACACACACACACACACTATCAGCAGGTGAATTTAGGAGGTTGACAGAAGATACACAGCACCTACGATTTCCAAACTATTATTACAGTCGAGTCCAGTGGACCCAAACACCTTATATGTAATGCAAATGTGTAGGGGGGTGTACAGTGTGCACTAAATGGAAATGTCATCTTTGATATGAGTTTCACAGAAAATGAGCCAAGTTTGAAGTTGGAAAAATAATTAATCACATAATTGTTCTTTTAGTCATGATGATCATTCAACATGCAGATTAATTTGTTTTGGTTCTGGTAGCGCCTCTATGAAATTTAGGATTATTAGCCACGCTAATACTTCAGGTCAGTTCTCTACAGGTCTACTGGACCACTATTGTAATGAAAAATGACGCTTCAGGATCTTCTTTTGTCAGCTATGTTGGAAAGAGGGTGATGAAGCATGCAGCTTCATCTCTTTCTCACTCCACTGACCTGCTGTTTTTGGATGTAGATGTGGACAGATGTGGTCTTGAGGAAGTTCAGTGATGTAGAACTGAGAGAGAAGTTTTAATTGTCTTTAGGGTGTGTGTTCGTAGTGGTAATGGGATGTCTCCACTCCTCTTAATGACTGACAGTGTATCAGCTGAGAAACTGTGCACTTTCCTGCAAAACTTGTCATTCCTTATTGTATTATTATCATGTACTGTACAGATGAGGAGGAAACAAACCCTCTGCATCTGACACAAAATTACACTTCACATACCGCAAAGTAGTGGCAAAGGCACCTGCATAAACATCCTGATGTGGCTGGTATATTTGTGTCAGTGTCACAGGTAAATGTGTGCCAATGTATTTTATTTCACATTGACATTTAGCTTATGCACAACCCCATGCACACATCAGTTCACATGCCTGTACATGCACACACATACACAAAACTTTGTGAGCTTTGTGCATTGTGTGTGATGAAATGACACAACACTTATTAGCATTACATTGCCATGGGTGCCTCTGCTGTTTGCCCTGGGCATTGCTGTTGGCACTATCCAACATCACAGACAAAAATAAAGAAGTGGGGGGAGAAAGAAACAGAGAGGAAGAGTGGTGGGGAATTACAGAGATGTGATGCTCTGAATTAAACATGCTTTGTTTTGTGACAGGGACGTGTGTACAGCCTGTAATCGACATGCATGTTGGAGCCTTTCAGCCATGCTAAACCTGGCATGACAGCTAACAGTGGTGGGCTCTGGGGCCATGTCTGTTGAGAGAATAAAAACAGAAAAAAAGCAACTTACCTTTGTAATTGAGAGCCAGCAGCAGTCACACATGAAAAAAAGAAAACAAATAGGTTAGACTTTTACCTGAACTGATTTATTTCATTAACAGACAATCAAAAGTAGAAGAATGTTGTTCTTGTGAAACACTGATGCCTTTTCTTTATTTAGGAGGAAGTGTTGCTAACTTCTGCTCAAGCTGAATCACTGTCACTGTATCCTGCCTGATGTGTAAAGAAAATCACATTCATCTGCCTCCTTTTACGGCTCCTAGTGGCATTTGCAAGACTCAACCGTGCACCGTGTTTGTGACCCAGCGCCCAGAGCAAACCATGTCGTTTTACAGCTAAACTAAAATATCTGTCTGCCATTACTTTCAGGATAATGTGACAAATCCGATAAAAGTTATTTTTTATAAAAAGTTACAGACTGTAGCTTTAATGCCCAAACCATAAGCACAACATTACACCCTGCCCCTCTCAACCATGCAGCCTGTGCTTGCAGGAGTCTCTGTAAAGCTAGTGAAGGGTTAAGCTGGAGGTACATATTTCGGAGACAACCTCGCTTCAGATGAGCTGTGCGCCTGCTCTTGTGGCGGTAATGGGAAAATTGCACTGAGAGGAAGGACACACGCAATTAGAATCTGGCAAGTCGGTCGGCGGTGGGTGGCGGGAGGTGGGGAGGGAGATACAGGAGGAGCGAAGGAAAGGGAGAGAGGGACGAGGAGGCAGGGCCCACCGGACAAGGAGTGATTTAGTTGAAAGCTGGCTTTTTGTGCTCTTGGTAAACGCCGCTCGCTGTCTGCTGGCTGGGGCCTGTCCTCGCCCGCCTCGGTGACAGCAGCCCAGATGTCAATCAAATTAGTGCCCATTTACTGCTGATTTGCCCGTGTCATTCGCAATATCCCCTTTCCGTGTCTGACGGGGTGGCACAGAGAGCAGGGAGCGATAGAGGAAGAGGAAAGGGGAAAGGAAGAGATGGAGGGAGAGTCACTTTATTGCAGTCTTTCTCCGTGAATGTCATCTGCCCACTTATCGCGCATTCCGGTGGGACGAAGTGAAGGAGGAGAGGAGGAAGAGAGGAGATCCTTTGTTCCGTGGAGTGGCTCACTAGCACATGCAAATAGGGCGGCAGCGTCAGGGGAGCGGCTGGCGCGGGTTTTAATGGAGTTGGGGCAAACTCATTTTACAGCAGAGAGCCACAGAAGAGGTGGATAATAATATCACGGCGTTTGTGTATGTGTGTGTGTGTGTGTGTGTGTGTGTGTGTCAGCAGGATGGTGTTTATAAGACACTGGGCCGACAGAATACTTGAAATAAAAAAAGTGCCGGTTGCAATTTGACTTAGATGAACGAACACTAATTCAAAGCATCAGCAGCCTTAAAAAATCCTTTATAGTTCTTCTGTTTCAGTTCGTATGCAATTGTGCTTCCTAGTGGTGCTGTTTATATATGCTCGCAGACAGCTCAGAGACACAAAACACAGACAAAAAAAAAAAGAAGGAACGAATGAAAGGGGGGGAGGAAAAAGGGTGTCCTGATTGATGCCGTTTGATTCAATTTCCAGCGTGTGGAGACATTTCAGGGCCCCCGGGGGCCTCTGTGTCTTCACAGGAGCAAAGGAGGGAAGGAGGAGTGTGTGGTGCTCACTAATTTGAGATGTGCCTTTCAACGATGAAGGGAGCTGATGTTCAACTTATACTCCAAATCTGTGCTAAAAGTCACACCTAATTGGCTTGAAATAGAGACGGAGAGCAAGAGAAGAGAGAGTATAGAGAGAAAAGCTTATCCTCTAACATCTGCTGCATACAAACCCCAAACAGACACACATACAACACATATACAATCGCTGTGAGGGAAGAAACTGCCTCTGACGAGCTTATTGAACAGCGCATGTAGAAGAAGTGTTTTATCAGCTGCCGTCTGCTTTGATGGCTCTCACCTTTTTATTGATCTAACACGTGAACTCTCTATGAAATATTTCCATGTGGTAAAAATTTCCAAATGATGTGATGATTGATAAGCTGATCTGAAATGTGTAGCTTTGCACACACCCCCACTGCTCTTTGACACGTAAGTACTATATATGGAAATTAAATGAAAGTGCATTTTATGGCTCATAGCTACAACTGTCATTAACGTAACGTGGCCGCCACTTGATGAGCAGTGGGAAAAAAAATGCCATTCAAGTGCCATTCAGTTGTCAGGTCCCAATAAGAGACAGAAAAATGCATATGGCTTGTCCACACACACACACACACACACACACACACACACACACAGTCAGGGGGAGGGTGGAGGAGAGGGTTGGGCCTGTCACTGCTCCGTCACTGACTCCTTCCATTTAATGCCGGTCCTGTCACGACAAGACAGGAGCAGAATGAAGTGGATCACCTACAGGCACCACACCTCGCCTGGTCTCTCTCACCGCCAACTGATCTGGCTGAGCACAGCCGAGGCAATGTCACCCTACAGTTCACATCAAACACGTGGAGCTTTCTGCTGAACAGGACTGCAAATCAGGCCCTAAAAACTTTTAGAAAGTCTGTGAGACCAGAAAGAGTAAAGAAAAAGGCATCCAGACAGAAAGATAGAGGTAATCACTGTCTCTGTGCAGGTAAATTAGCTAAATTGATTTCAATTGATTTCACGTTGTGTATTTGCGTTTTGTGGAGACATTACATTGACTTACATTCATTTCTTAGACACTTCCCTTGACCCTAACCATATCCAATACCCATGTAATCCTAATCCTAACCCTAACTAAAGTCTAACCTTACAGTAACATTAAATGTTCTCCAAGTCTTCAGCCTAAAATGTAACAGTTTACATAATGGGGACTTGCATTTTGTCCCCATAAGGATGGTGAGTCCCCACATGTGACTGTGTGAACAAATTTATGTCCCCATAACCATAGGTAATACCCGCTCTCACACACACACACACACACACACACACTCTTCACTTCTTTCAAGCCATACCAGGCATTCTGCATCTCCAGTTGCCACACAAAAACCCCACGCATTCTTTTGCAAATGACGTCACGCATGGTCTACGCTTCTTCCCTCCATCATCAACCCCAAATTTTCCTTAATGCATTATTAGGAAGGCATGAATTAGCACCCATGTGCTTTTAGTTTGTGTGTTTGATTGCTGCTATGGCTGCGTCACGTCTTCAGTTAAGGGCAGGAGAGAGAGAGAAAGTGAGAGACAAAGCAGGAGGGAAGAGAGGAAGACAGAAAAAGAAAGAGAAAGAAAGAAGAGATTTAGTCAAGGAGGAAAAAGAAGAAAGTTAATGTCAGGATGTGCCCCATAATGACTAGTATAAGCTCTAGTGGGAGCTTCCTCTCGCGCCAGTTCCAGAGAGGGTAGCTTGATTGGGGATAATTGGCTAGCCTTCACTAGCGGTTAGCATCCAGGCGTGGAGACAGGGGAGGGCACAGGGGCTTGGCACAAGTGTGCGCACACACACACACACACACACACACACACACACACACATATATACACAAACATATATACTTTTGCAAATAAACTCATGGGCAGACACACAGAGGATAGACCATGGGACCAACATGTCAGAAAGGGTTGAGTAAGAAAACACAATGTCCAGAAATTAGAAAGTGCTCTGAACTTCAAGACAAAAGACAGTGTAAATGTTTATATACATTCTTAGCTCCTGGACATAAAACAACACAACAATATATTAATTCAAGTTACGCCATTCCACTGTGCAATGTTTTACACCAGCTGATCACATTAGAAGAGGTTTTGCGCTCACTCCTGCAGAGCACAGCAAACATTTAATAGTTGTGCAAAGTTGCAGTTCTGTGATGGCCTTCCCCACCTCCTATTAATCACAGTCTAAAAGCAAAGCTATAGGCGGCTGAGATGGGAAGGAGCGCTCATAAAACAACACACACTCTCTGCAGCTACAACCGCACACACACTTTTCTTTCAAAGAGATACGTTTGCAGAGCCACCCGCTCCCCCGGCCCTCTGCTGTGCCAACAGCGGTTCCATCAGAGCTTTCATGCCCTCCGGCTCTGGTGGCTGTACGAGCCACATGTTGACAGCAGCCAGCCAGTGACTCAAAGAAACACAGCAGTTCACACTAAAGTGCAATTAGGAGTCTGTCTGGTCACAGAGACCTTAGAATAATACCCCCTAATCTCTTTTATATGCATATTTTCACATTATAATCCCACGTAATTCATACCAATATAACTTCTGACTATTTTTGGGTAGTTACTCTGTAATGCATTACTGTTTTGTAGTAAATATTGGGCTGGTCGATTTGATTTACTAATATTTCTATTGCTATTTAAATTGTGATTCATTTAGGATCATAAACTGATTTTGTTCTGCATGAAGAGAATCAGATTATCATGAAATGATGCTTGCCTTGAGATCCCGTTGGGTTCTTTTGTTTAGCCAATTAGATTAAAGTCTCTGTGTACGTGAGCCAACACTCATTTATTAACCGATTTATGAAGACATAAATACCCTCATACATGTGAGGTAAACATTGAAATAAGTGTCATTGATATCATTATATTATATTTTTATATATAAAGAAAACAATACAGTTGTGTTTCTTCTGCGTGAAAGCGCAGACACTACAGCAGCATGCAGAGAGCGTTTTAATAAGGCATCGGCAAAGAATTATTTATTATTCTTTGGCCAAGTCACAGATTTAAAGTAGCTAGCTACAGTTTATTTAGAAAATAATTATGAGTTATTATTAAAATTGCAGCTCTTCAAATTCAATATAAAATCATTCAGCCATACGTCAAGAGCAACATAACACAATACTTGTCTGTATTTTGTGACTTATTTTCATTATTCAGAGAATATATTGCTGACTATGTTAAACCTAAAAAGTGCACAAGATGGAGAATAAACAGTCATCTTAACCCTGGAAGAGGAAAGACGTACATCGCCGTAAACTTTGTGTCAAGTTATAATTAATCTAATTTACGAATATACAGCCAACAAAAAAAAATCACAAAACTTCAGATGATGAAAATAGCTTTTCCAAGGACTTGTTTTATTTATCAGTTAAGATAAGCAGTTAGTATTTGGGATAGAAACTCTACTTGTAAAAAGCAGGTCAGGGGTGGTTAAAGTTCCACCTCTGTCATTGCAAAACATCGCATTGTCTACTAAGCTGCTGTAACAACACACACCACTTCTGTTGTAATCAGTGAAGTTCACAGAAAGCTTCCTCTCGCCTGCCTCACACACACACACACACACACACACACACACTCAGGCTGGATGCCTTAATGAATTAACGAGGGGTCTGTCTGCAGCCACACCCCTCACTTCAAGAGCTTCAAGGAGGTGGACAGAAAGTGAGGTGGGAGTGGAGAGGGGACTCAGGGGCTGCTTTGAATGGCAGGAAATCCCTGAGATGTTTTCTGTACTCTTTGCCACAACCTAAGGCCATGCTAAGGTGGTGAAAGGAAACCATGTTTGTGACACACTACACAGATTTTTCCTGTCCTATTTTGTTGCTTTTCTCTTAAGCCTCTCTTTCACTTTTCGCTCTCTCACTCGCACACAAACGTACATAAACATGTCTTACACAAATGCTCTTTCTGCAGCCAGATGTCCCAGGAGAGGGGGCCCAATGTGCCCTTTCACTTAAAACAGCACACACACACACACACACACAAACACACAGAGTTTAGTGTCAGTGGGCAGGGGAGTGTCCCTGTGCAGGAATGCAGGGATGATAAGTTGTGGAGGTGTCAGGGGAGAGACCCATGCTGTTACAGCCAGACACCTAAAAACACTCCGCCCAGGCCTCCTGTCTGATTCTTTCTTTTTCTTCTTCTCAGTTTCCCTCTTTTTTTAAACACTTTTCTCAGCCGTTACTTCTGTTGTCCCTTTTTTGATTACGCCTTTACTTCTTCTGTCCCAGCAACCGTTCCCCAAAGATCTTTTCCCTTTTTATCAGTCTCTCCCTGTTTTTTTCTTCAATGTGCAAATTCCTCAGCTCAAGGTCAGATCATATCAGACGTTTCTGGGTAAGATGGATTTGACTGTAAGTTAACGGAATAGGGAATCAAAAAGGCTGAATGTCTATTATCTTAAACATAAACTTACATTGGATAATTTTGGATTTCCAGTTTAACAATGTCTATTTTCTTGCATTTGTACACCACTTTACCACTTCACCATTTTTTCACTTCATCTCTGTTGCTCCACCTGTCCAGTGGGCAACCTCCAGGTCTGAAAGGTGAATGCCTTAGACTTCTTTCTTAGTATTCCTTCTAATAACCAGCATGGGGTGACTCCTTTGATTGTAAATAGACGTTCGATTGTATATTGATTGCATTTGATTTATTACCTCAGTAAACATTGTAAACATGTTTATGATCTCATCGCTAGTTTATACAGCGTGATGTTCATTTAGAGTAAAATAGATCATAAAGCAGGGAACGCTTTAGGGTGGGGCTACCTTGTGGTTGACAGTTTACTACCACAGCGTTGTTCATTCTGGGAGTTATCTGTGTTTTCATTGGTTTCGTTTTATTGGACTTATACTGCAGTATATATGACATATTACTTATTACACATCACATATTGAGTGGGTGGGTGATGTGTTGAATATACATATTCTCTATATATTGCACTAAAACCTGTGACATAAAGGCTAGAAAGGTTGTGTCAACTCTCAATTATTTATCAGTTTTAGGTCTGCTATATATTTTATATCACAAGCCTAAAAATATTGATATATTATTTATAAGCTTCAGGAGCCGTATCGCCCAGCCATAGCTTCAATAGTTTCACTAAGTTATGATTAGAAAACATTGTTTGGGGGAGCTGTTTAGCAAAAAGGCAGTTACCACATAAATGTGATATTTTTTATAATACATTCATGGAACATCTTTACCCAGGCCTCTGACTTCATCTGTCTTTCTCTCACCATGTCCCCTCCCTTCCTCCGTCATGATCCCACATAGTGACCAGGTCATGGTGACATCCTGGCTCGACTTTGCACACACACACACACACACACACACACACACACACACAAAGAAACTCCATCACTCTAAATAACCACAGGGTGACTTCGGAGCTGTCCTGTATCAGTAAAATGAAAGGTGTCCACAGAGGCCTCTCCACCGTGTCTAAAGAAAAGAATTTGACCAATTTCATCTTCAGCTTCACAGGGAACAATAATTACTGGTCCTCAGTCATATCATTCCTATAACAGTTAATCAGGCCATGCAGGCCACTGTCTCATGCCCAGTTTGAAACTCAGACATTTTGGGGAATTACTCACAGTGGCGCTGGATTATGTAAAATAATTGAGGACAATTTATCAATTTATGTAAAATATCTTGTAGTTTAATAAATGTAGCAATACCCTGAAATTATGGAGATGACAAAAACCCCTTCTTCTCTAATCTCTGCTTACCCTTTACGAGTCTAGCCGGGGACCTTTGTTGCATGTTATTCCCCGTCTCTCTCTGTTCATTTTCTGTCATAGCTCTTTGTCTGCTATTTACAGTAATTAAGGTCAAATGCCCTCAAAAAGTATTATCAAATGCTTAGTGAGGCAAGTAGAAATAGGTTAATATGAGAAGGCAGTGCAGTGCCCTCAAATTCCATTATTGCCCCCTCCTCCCACTTCAAATTGCATTTGTCCTTAATGATTAGTCCAATAGATATACCAGCACAGCCTTTTACTCCCCTTGTTACCCTTGAATTATAAAACTGTGAATAATAAATACCCATGAAAGCCTGGCTTGCACCTTATTTATTTATCAGTCATTCTGTATGCTGAATTCTGTTTTTCCTTTTCTGTTTTGTGTTTTTTAATACACAATGCTGAGTGAAGAAAGCGGCTGGCAGTAGCACAGAGGCTGACTCATGCCAATAAAGACTATTGAATAAAAGCAGATGTTAAAACTTTCCCTGGCAATTAAGCATCAGCTAAGTGCTGAGAAGTCATGTAAAGATTAAGGAAACTGCGCTGTTTGTTTCCAGGCTGCTATGATATCACCTGGTGTTTGAAGTCCTTTGCATGGCTAATGACAGTGAGAGGAAGCATAACTTTGTGTTTAAGTGTGTGTGTGCACATTGGAAAAGATTTTCATTGACGTAAATGTGCGTGTGGAAATTTAAATGCGTGCTCTGCACCTGAAGTGTATCAGGTCTTGGGAGGCAGAGGGGATTGAGTGTTAGAATTAGTGACTGTGAGCTGATGTGTTGAGACCTGCCTCCCTGTTAGGCCATGCACCTTCCTGGCTGGCTGGGCTGCGGTCTCACCCCACCCTGCTGCTGCAGACTGTTTGAGCTTGTACTTTGTAGCGGGACAAGGTGTACTTGGTGGCTTTGAGAGGCTTCCCTTTCTCTTTCAATTTCAAAATGAAGCAGTTATCAGAAAGGACAAAGGGCTTAAACACATGTAGACTCATTAATGGACGAACATCCAGCAGTTGTGGTGAATTCCATTGAGGCGGAGTATGGTTTTTAGCACACTTTTACACACACAGATGCACAATGAGAGGGCACATCTTTTTTATGGGCTGTCAACAAAACTCTGAGCATCTAATAACAGTGCTGGGGCCATGCGGTGGCTGAAGCATCCCTTTTAGCCCATCACAACTTAAGTGGCTGGAAGAGGAGTTAAGGCAGCGACGGGTAGACGAGTGGATGTGAGGTAATTGTCCGAACCAGGTAGAGTGGTTTCCAAATGGGAGGACGAGAGACATGGGTGAACAAGCAGGAGGATGGATGGACAGGTTTACCGTCACGACGACAGGCGCTCCATTCCATCACCGTGGTCACCTCTTCAGAGTCGTCAGTAGGGATCAGTGCAGCCCCATTGAACACGTCACAGAGAAAAGAGTGGGTTGGCCCTGACGACTGTCAACACTGTTAGTTTGGATGGAGTGACAGGAGGCGAAGGCTCCAGAGTCCGCAAAGAAACAAAGAGGGGACTGCTGTGATTCAGAGGTGGTGGATTGCACAGTCATGGAGGCAGAAACCTGCCACAACACCAACCAAGCTTCTCCAAAAGGAAGCAAAAAGACCACCAGGCTTAAGTGAAGATGGTTTTGAATTCACACAAACAAAAAGACTGTCTAGCTTGAAGCCATACCCGGTTAAATTTATGTTTAGCATTTCATACAGTCCTCATAGCTCCAGGCTGCCATTCAGGGTGCGGTGAAACAGCAAATGGCAACAGCAAGTGGCAATCATAAGAGGAAAGAATGTATTGATATTTTAGTGACAGCCTCAGGACGTCTGATAGATGCCCCTCTGCTCACTGTTGGCCGTAACTGTGCAATTATCCACACACACACTTCCAGTGTCCGTCCATAAATCATGGCGCTCACAAGACAAAGAATGTGACATAGAAAGCAGGCAGGGAGGAGCGGTATGGAGAAAAGTCTTGTGAACGAGGCCTGACTGCTGCCAAAAGTGCCTGAGGAGGAGAGGGTGGGGCAGAGGTGGCAGCAGGGAGGAGATTGAGACAGTGGATAAGACTGACAAGGATGAAATACCCCCCCATGTAAAGACTGTGCAGTAGGATACATCTGAGGCCTGTGCCCTTGTCTTTCCTTGCACTCCCTCCCTCTTCACCTCCCAGCACTGGAGAACATTCCTGGGCTCCAGCTCCTCCACTCTGGGCATTAATCCCCTACAGCTGTGCCCCTTACTCCCTGACTCCCTGACTCCTTGCCTCCTGCCTCCCCCTCTGTCTCACTCCCCCAGTCCTTTCTTACCCCAGCTGGCCCTCTTAATGCATTTTTCACAAGCTACTCACAAGTGACACATGTAAAGCAGGCCAGTTCAGTCACTCTGCATTCAGCGAAGGACACACACACCGCCATGGTGACACACACTCATGTGCATACACAAATATATACACATAAAATCATGCACCGCACTCATCCTATTTTATGCTGCTTAGGTCTGCTGGAGTCCCTGGTAGACACAGTGTCACACACACAAGCACACAGCTGCAAAAGTACACAGAAAATCCCCTCTGGCTGTGCTCCGAAGCCTACGCTGTGAGACTAGGCTGAGGGCCCGGGGCCCTAGCATCACACACCAGGACCTTAGGATAGCCCAACATGACTTCTGTGCCTTCCTTTGAGAACAACTCTAGCAGGGAATAATGTTGGGGGGAGGGGGGCTTGTGAGACATATAAATTATGGAAGACATGG
Source organism: Synanceia verrucosa (assembly GCA_029721515.1). NCBI lineage: Eukaryota > Metazoa > Chordata > Actinopteri > Perciformes > Synanceiidae > Synanceia > Synanceia verrucosa. Next base: position 10,252,502 of record CM056555.1, read on the forward strand.
GAGATAAAGATATACAGCACTCTAGATATAGGTCATGGTGAAACTTTGCCAATTACAAAAAACAAAATGTGATTTGTGATCAGTCTCCTCTGAGGCTGTATGCTTTTTGTTAGCTCTCTGAAACAGAGTAAATCTGATTTTGCAGTAATTGCATTGCCGAACATAGTGATTATTACTAAGAGGTGTTTAACCAATTATCACCATGTTAATTGTTAGGATAACAAATGCAGCCCTGCTGCTCTTCAGCTGAGCTCAGAGTCTGACCCCACAAAGGCTCCATGGAGGGCCGTATATCTATACATGTCTGTATTTTTATGTGTGCGTGTGCATATGGCCATGAAGATATATGCATGTTCACAGGTTGTGTTGTTCATCCACATGACAGTGTGTGTCTCAGTCACTATTAAAAGGATTTGTAAAATCAACGTGACCAGACCACACTGAGGAATGTGGTGCGGAAGTATTGCTCCCCCCTCACCTCCCCCCACCAAACCTCTGACAGACAGGAGCGGAGTTAATAAGCCATGTCTCAAGAGGGGCTGCTGCAAGTGTGTGTGTGTGTGTGTGTGTGTGTGTGTGTGTGTGTGTGTGTGTGTGTGTGTGAGCGATGCAGGGGCTCACAGGAGCACAGGAGTAAATTAAAACACACTTTAATAAAGTGACCAGAGGCAAGACCTGTAGGCCTCCTCCTTCAACACACACACACACAAACTCACACACACACACAGACGGACACACACTCCACTGGGACAGGATGGAGAGGTATCCTGGTGAATGGAATGTGGACAGACGGGGGGACAGCAGCAAAACAGTCCACCAGAGAGAAGAGTACAGAGGGAGCGAGGGGGAGGAGGAGAGGAGGTCAGGAGCAGCAGGCTTATAGTGTTTCAAGCACCTCCTCTCAGGCCAGGTGTCTCCCAACCAAATAAACCATTTCACTGCATAGCTGTACCTCCCACTCCTGAAGTGATCCTACACACAAAACTTCATTCTGGTGTCTTATTCTCTCAGATGATAATTGTTCTAAGCATGACAGGATTAGAGTATGGATAAGTATTTGATGCAAACTTCAGGCACCTGCTTTGAAGCCTGAAAATTACCTTCAGTACTCAAGACTTTTTTTTTTTTTAAATCAATCTAAAAATTTGCTGTAACTAATTAATGATAAGTGATGTACGTGAATGTGATGAAAAACATTGGCCCCGCGATGATTAATGATGAGACTGAGATATCCAGAACAGCTACAACAGTCGATGAAGATGCAGTGAATGAAGTTGCTCTCCCTCTGTGTGTGATGTAATCCAAGCTTCTCCTTGCTTTGTTTGACACAGACTTGTTGGCTGTGTGTCTTTTAGTGCTTTTTTTCTAGTTTCTATGTTAGCTACTGTTAGCACAGTTAGCACAGTTGGTTACGAGCCCCAGACTAAGTAGTCATAATATTGGGAATTAGTGCCACCAGCTGTTTATGCCAATCCACCCACCTCCTAATATTGGCATTACAGTAGTGGATGGAAAAAAAATCTTTTGCAGAGAAGTAATGCTTGAAACTATGACTGAATTTTCATTTTGCAACGAACTGTCCCTTTAAGTGCACAAATGAACCGTGACACTCATGTGAAATTGGAACAAGCTGTTTTCCTGTGGTCAAACATTGTCTGCTCCTTAATAATCTCATTTTTGGTATATGAACAAAATACCTCCCACACACTGATCCCATCCCAGCTCCAGTACATTCAAATGGGCCGTTTCTTGCATGCACTCATACACACACAAACAGGGCTGTGGCCAAGTGCTGGGGACTTCCATTATCATGGCTGCCAAATGTTCCTAACTTCTTCCAAAGAAGACTTGAGATAGGATAGGACCACATACACACACACACACACACACACACACACACACACACACTGTGTTGGCTTCCAAGAAAAGCCAACAAACACACTGCCACCTCTATGAAAACCCTTCCAGCCAACAAATCACGTTCTGCTGATCCGACAGAAATAAATGTCGCCAGGCGGGGATACAGGGCGACTCATCTCCCATGTAGTTTTCCTCCATTCAAATGAAGTGTGTTTTAATTTAAGCTGCTTTGCATTTGACTGTGGGGCGTCACAGCATGTGATGAGTAATTGCCTTTGATTATAGTGCCTCGCTTTCCTCTTGCTAAGGGCAGAGACTCTATCATCTATCTATCTATCTATCCATCTATCCATCTATCTATCTATCTATCTATCTATCTATCCATCTATCCATCTATCTATCTATCTATCTATCTATCTAGCTATCTATCTGTTTTATGGACTTGGGTCTTATTTAACTACTTTATCTGAATTCTAGACATCATCTATATTGGCAATAATAACCCTAAACCTCATATTTGCCCCAATGGACCTTTCCATGTTCCCAATTCCCTGCTTAAGCCCCGCCCCCTTAGTTACTGTTGTTACGCCTTTCCAGCACAGTGGTGATGGTGGCTTATTGGAAAGTCATGGTCATTTTTGAAACAATAGGCAGGCTTTTTGGGTCCAGTGCCATCAATACCACCACAGAAGTTATTATTCCATGGTCCATGGCTCGTTATATAAAACTGCCTTCAAAGCATGGCACTCGTCCTGCGGGCTTTATATAACATGAGAAATCCAAATTTTGACAGACCTGCCATGTCTAGTCACGATAAGTTACAATATTATGATTGAACAACCACTGGTTTAGGGATGGGTTTATCAAAGGGTTAATCGAATGAGTGCAATGTTATCATTTATCCTTCATCATCTTTCCTCTCATGTAGCAACATTGGCAGAGGCATTTTGTGTAGTATCTTGATGTGGAAGGTTTGTAAGTGGCTAATGTTATAACAGTTATTTAGGTTTAGGCAACAAAACTACTTGGTTACATTAAGAGAACAGTTTGACCCATGATACCACCCCTCCCTCACACACTTAATGGGACTTTTTAGTACTTCATCCGTTGCTTGAAGCATCTAATAATGATGTGGATAAATTCAGATTATATGAAAGCCTGGTAAGCCTAGATGCCAACGGTGCTTTCTGCATCTGTATCAACTTGCCAAGCGTCAATCTTTGACGCCCTGGGAGTAAAACCAGGCTGCCTGTACACATGCCCACTCAACGCTGTTCTCAATCTGACACAAGGAGAGGGGAGGGCCGAGCGTCAGGCCTCTCTCCCCAGGCGAGGGGCCCCCGAGGTGGGCCACATGCGAGGGGAGCTCGGTCTCTGGAGCTGAGGAGGTTGACACAGAGTCCCCACCCTGAGTCCGGCGGGTGTTTGTGAACAGTGGGCTTGTTTTGGAAGACAGTGTCCACACCACAGCTGTTGAACAGTTCAAGGCGGGGAGTCCTTCTGGGCAGGGGGACTGGGCGGTTATGAAAATTCCCCAGGAGAGAAGCGAGGGGATTTCTGCGCTGTTATTTGTTATGGGAAAAAAGGAGAAGACAGGGACAGGAGGGGAGAGAGGGAGCGATGTCAGAGGAGGAGAAGGAGTCAGAGGAGACGACTCAGTGTGTGTGTGTGTGTGTGTGTGTGTGTGTGTGTGTGTGTGTGTGTGTGTGTGTCTGCTCAGGTGGTCAAATGGTGCCTCCCAATATAAATGAAAGACAGAAAGAATGGAAAGAGGTTGAAAGACAGAAGGAGGCAAACAGTGAAAGACAACAGTGTGTGTCAACAGGCGTTTCATCTCATGGAGACAATATGAAACAGCAAAGGGAGTCCCATTAAAACAAATATGCTTCCAACACACAGTTTCAACTTTATCTCTGTTTTCTTTAGCCTCTACATATGAACTTAGCAGCGCTCTTACTCTAGTTGTACTAGTTCCAGTGTTTTGTCCCCGTCCTCTGTATGTTTTTATGTGCACACACGCACACCCAGGAGTATGAGCTCCTGTTTATAATGAGAGGGTTCCCTACTGTGTATATATATTCAAAAGGGACTTGGCAACACACGTCGTCATTCCTTCAGGGTCCAAACACCCTCACCACCCGCTCGCTCTAAACGTACACAGACCACAGTTAAAACTTTTCACACACACTCTCACACACACACTGCCCTTCAGTCACTGCTATACTTGAAACTTGAGGCAAAGTGAGAAAAGAGAGCCCCCTCCCTCCTCAATGGCATGGCAAGCGAGCTCCAAAGGCTACTTATCAGCCCAATGTGTTTCTACTTTTCTAATCTGCATCATTTATTATGGGCAAAACCAGAAAAGGGAACACAGCCATGGTCAATATTATGTCTTGGCCCTGTAACTGTTACTGAAAAGAACCCTGGTGTCCTGAATACACATGTACGCACACTCATACACAATAGCAGACATATGCTCGCACACTCGTTCCAACAGGCCTCTTACCAGAAAACCTTGTGTCTCCTAACAAAAATATGGTTGTTATGGGAAAAGAGCTACAATAGTCATTTTCAAAGTCATTTTCACTCAACATAAAACATAATTATGTGGGCCTTCACAGAGACTTACAGGAGATGATAAAGAAAATACTGTGGCACAAATTAGACTGAATCACTTCTCCGTCCATGTTTCTCTCTCTCTCTCTCTCTCTCTCTCTCTCTCTCTCTCACACACACACACACACACACACACATATTTTACTAGGAATTAAAGAGACTGGGGACCCAGAAAGATGCCTGGAAGGTTCCTAGAGGCCCAAATGACAGAACGCCCACAAACACACACACACACACACACACAGACACTTTGCCCTGAGGACAACCCTGACAAAAAATTAGAAAATTACTATTTTATTCCATGTGTATGTATATGAGAAATACAATGTATTCTTGATATATATGCTGAAATGCATATGTGCCTTTGTGTGTGTGTGTGTGTGTGTTTGTGTGTGTGTGTGTGTGTGTGTGTGTGTGTGTGTGTGTGTGTAAGATAGGGCTGTTTAAGGGGCCTGAGGTCTCTGAAGGATTAATGGTGGCAGGCCAGGCAGGGTAATCAGGACAGCGGATAAGTCCTGGTCATCCAGGCGTTGAGCTGAATAAACATGAGAGCCTGGTGATATCTCCTACACATTCACATTCACACACACACACAAACACACACACAAATAATCCCACACATGCACACACGTCAACCGGATCTAGAAGGAGCCAGTCTTGTTCCAAAGGATGATGCCAATCAGAAGACTGTGTCGCATGTGCTCACACACACACACACACACACGTATGAATGCAAACATACTGACGATATTCCCCCTTATAGCCTTTCTTTGAAAGTGCTCCCTCGGGTCATTGAGTGTGGCATGTTCCTGTTCCATTAGGCCTCTGATAAGTCCTCACCACATGTAGACAGGGGAGAATACAACATGCCTGGACTAGAGGAAAGTCATTATGTGTCGCTCTCCAAGCTAAAACTTGTCTTAGTGTCACATGTGCTTCATATTACAGAATCTATTCCATTTCTGTGTATGGAGGATTATGGGGGACTTGAATGATGTTTATGATGTTGAATTTAATAAAAAAAAAAAAACCCTTTATTTTCAATATTTGCCATTTGCCAATATGTGGCACGATCTCAGTTTATGAGCTGCAAATTGTGTTTTTGGGGATTCAATATGTTTTCATACATGAAACCAGTGTTTTTTTCTTTAAAAATGCTCTGGTAGGCTGTATTTGGTCATTAGTGTAATCAAGAGAATTCCTCTGGTTCACTGTAGAGAGTAAATGGCTCTTTTTACCACAGGCAACATGAGATAAAATAACTTAGTGCACACTTTCTACACTTGAAAAACAAGCTGGGGACTATCTGAGAGTGGCTGTGCTTGTTGTGGCCACACGCCAAGGGTAGGTATGCAGTCCAATGGACACCATCTGCATGAGCACATTTTTTTTTAAAAAAAGCTAGCATTTCAAGTGTGTGCCTGCATGTGTGTCTGTGTGTGTACATGTGCAGAGTCGGAAACCAGGAGCAAATGCTTCACGCCAAATCGGGGGGGACGAGGTGGGAGACCAGGACATTCCTGTGAGATGACAAGCCATCACAGTCACACACCAGCACAGGAATGTTGGGAAAACAGACAGGGTGGGAGGATGAGTGAGCAAGGGGGGGAGACACAGGATGAAGAAAGACTGTCACTTCATTAGACCAGTAGTCATGGGTTTCCAAAAAGGATTGGAGGAGCTGCTGTAATTACTTTGCACTCACTGAAAAGAAAAAAGGGAACAGACAGAGAGAGAGAGAAAGAGGGCTACAGATAGAGGAAGAGGGAGAGGGAGAAGTGGATGAGAGATGGCTGACTTTTGCCCCCATCCCCATCACTGCTTAGCCCACCCCTGCTGGTAGTTAACTCCAATTTCTGTCATGCAACAGAAAAACCACTGGAGGGGTGAAGGAAAGAGGGGAAATATGGATGAAAACAAATCTGTGTGTGTGCATGTCTTCTAGTGAGTGTATAAAAGTTAGAGGTGGGCTCGGCATAACGACGACAAAGGGCCCTGAAATGAGTGGGAGGAATGTGTCTAGTGGCAGCATTAGGATGCATAGAGGGTCAGCAAAGAGTGAGAGGGAGAAAGAGTGTGAACACTAGTGAATATGCGCTCCAGATGTGTCGGCCTGTCACGCTGCGAGTAAACACCATCGCTGACGGACAGCTCGGGACTGGATGGCCTCACCGTCTTCCCCCTGGGGAGAGTGCTGGAGAAGGAAGGAGGAGAGTGGAGGGGGAGACAGGAGCAAAAGGAGGAGGAGTTGGGGAGGGGGAAGCAGTGGGTGAAGGAGGAGAGCAGAGGGCTCTGTGCTGAGGGACACGAGCCAAGAGCAAGTCACCCTGAGGACCTGTGTAGCCTGGCAGGCTGGAGACAGAGACAGAGACGGCAGAGAGAGGAAACGAGAGTATGGGAGAAAGAGAAAAAAAGAAGGGGGGGAAAGGGTGAAAAAAGTACATGAGAGAGGGAGGGATAGCGAGAAGGACTGGGCCTGATTGTTCCCCTCCTGTCCCTCCTCCATGTGGCCTCCAAGGGGGCTCCTGCAACCTCAGCGAATTTCCGTCTGGCACAGACCTGCGAGCTCCTGGGAGCAAACTGAAATATGAACTGCAAGAAGGGAGGATGGAAGGAGGAGAGATGGAGAGAAAGGAAAGACAGAGGCACCAAAAAACGAGAGACAGACAGGGATCTGAGATGATTTAGGAGTCATGGTGGTCATAAGTACATATAATCTCTCCCATTTAGTCTGTGACAGATTTAAAGGGTGGGTTCACCTAAATTATAAAAAACATATATACATTTTCTCACTTACCTCTTGGGATATGCAGCTATGCGGATAGTTGTGGTTTTAGTTGCTCAGGTTTTAAGATTTGAGATAGTTGCCACTATCCCAATACAATGGAGCTGTTTTTTTGTGGTACGCAAACCACAAACTACATTGAATAAGTTCAACAGAAGAATCTCTTTCCAGACTTAGTGTCCCTGATATGCTAGATAACACACTATCAGTATTTTTAATTGCACTGCTTACAATGCAGTCTGACAGGTCTATAAAAAGGTGTGCAATCCTCTTATGTGGCTTTATTTCATCAGAGTTTTATTGAATCTGTGATCTTGTGGCTTGGATTGGTTGCCTCATTCTGGTTAATAAAAACAGGCTGGCAAGATGATTGCAGTGCAGTCATCAGCATATTCCTATGACCTGCTGTGTTTTTAATACCTGTCTGGAAGCCAAATTTCCTCCAGAATAGTTGAAAACGATATGCATGGCTTGATGACACCAGAGGTAAATGAGAAATGTGTTTTTGTGATTTGTGTGTGGTGTTGTTGAGCAACAAGCCACACTGTTATGATCCCACATGTTCACCTTGAACGCATGCACCTTTCCTCTCACACACACTCCTGAAACTTGTACTACGCAGTATTATTCCAACTGGTCTGCTGTTATTTTAGCTGCACCGGACAGGAGCGCTCCAGTGGAGTGTGTGTGTGTGTGTGTGTGTGAGAGAGAGAGAGAGAAAGAGAGAGAGAGCATGATTGGATAACACCATATACTGTGGTCACATGACCATGGCTGGCCAAAGGTGGTACACCTCTGCTGCATGATGGGTCGCCGAGCAGTCACCAAACCATGAGTATGTCAAGCATGGGGGGAGGTAAAGGAATAACTGCTGCATGGGTTTTTATTTTTGATTATGGAAGGTTCAGAGTTAAGGTCCCCTCTAAAGCTGTAATCTAATAATCATTTATGACACAGATTCATGATGTAATTGAGAGTAGCACTTTGAGATTTGACAGCCTTATGAGCAGTGAAAAATGATGAGAACCATGTCTGTAATCATACACTCCCAATGTGATGTGTCTGGTAATCATACACTGAAACTGTGATATGGGACACATCTAATACACCTTTACCGAGGTGCTCCACAAACCACATTAGAGGAGCTGCTAAATGTGGGGGGGCTCCACTGTGCCAGATGCATTTGAGTCCCGTCAAGTGCAATGGAGCTGCTATCAGAAAGCAGCGCTGATGACACTACTGCATTAAGCAGCTGTCCACTCCCATGATCATTAGTGCGATATGGATGCAGCGGAGCAGTGAGCAGGATGCTGGGATCGCTACAAAGACAGGTCTCCAGGGGGGAGAAGGCAAAGAGATGAGTCTAAACAACATCAAGTCACCACAACCCTCAGAGACAGGGTCAAAACTTTTACACGCACAAACAAACATAAAGATTGAATTCCCCTAACATGTTTCTGTGATAATCAAATCTTATTTCACTCAGCTTCCTGCAAATTCAGGACCACATGAGCGCATCATGGAAAAGAGGCCTTTTGGTATTTCAAAGAGAAAACAATCACTCTCCTGTATCTTTTCTGTGCCAACCTTTAAAGTATTTTTCACAAAAGTGTATACACATGTCCTAGGACATATTTTATTATGGAGGGTCCCCACAGCAGCAGTTGGCTTCCATTTGACATTTGGGGGACGGTCTTGCCAGTAAATGTGATGTTAATTTACTGTGTGCTACTACAGTATGTCATAGCATTACAAGGCGTCTGCATTTGGAAGTATCCATTGTAAGTTATAGGCCACTCAGGAACTGGAAGCTAACTAGCTAGGGCTACCTAACTTCCATTAGCTTGTCCTAGCTTACTAATGCTAGCAGTGATTCCAACTGGACGGTACTGTTCGGTCAGTATATCATCATACAGCTGCTACCATACTCAGCATCTGATGTTTTTATAACTATTTTTGGGTTGTCCGTCCACACGAGTATATGTCCTTCTTTCTGCACCATTCTCACTCGCAGTATATCTCTGAAAGACATTGAGAGAATTTATTTGAATTTGCCACAAACGCTTACGGTCCTGTCTAGCCCTGAAGGTGACCCCCAAGTTGCAACACTCTTGCAAGATGGTCAAGGTTAAGAGATGTTGTTGGGCATCAAGTCTTTATTCATGATTCATGAAAGCTAAAGGTTAAACGTCAAGTGCACGTCCCAGTGCAAGAATTAATATTTTAATTGTGACAATTTCACACAAATGTCTAATGGGATTAAAAGATGAAATGACTTGTTTGTAGAGGCACACAAACACCAGGTGTTGATTTTAGTTCTTAAAAACATCTATCGCTTAACTAGTATTAGTCACCAAGAATATATACACTATATTGTGTTCTGAGGAAAAATAAATTTTACAAAAATTACATTAAAAATACATGTACGCACTGAGATATGGCAACTTCTTTTGCTTGTCTTGTGTCAACGTTTCTGACCTGGTCACCAAAAATGTTCTATTGCTTCCTTTAATCCTAAAACAAGAGGGCTACATTTGTACTTACTGTGCTAATGATACTCTAACAAGTTTAGCCAAGGCAGCCTTGAGGACCAGACCTGCTCTGAAGTCTCGACCATGAAACGTGAATTCCACGAAGCTTCAAAAAACACCTCGGAAAACATCGGCACAGCAGATTAAGGGGAAAATATTTAATCTATTAAAAGTTTTTAAAGCTTGAATAACTGTATTGGCCTTTAGCGTTTATCACATTCTAACTCAGAGATGTAACCTTGCTCTTTGGTTTTTCCCACTATCTGGCCAATGAGAAGCAATTGTACCAGGACAGAGTATCTAATTAGCTTAATTATGAGTTTTAAGTGAAGGATTAACAGATACAAATCAGAGGTAGGTGAAGATTACAACAGAGAAAAGCAGCTCTCTCTTTTTCTATTTTCATGGAAGTGGCTGCTACTCGCAATGAGCTATATGACCTAGAGCTATGGTCAGAGACAAAGATTAATTAAAAAACAAAGCAAAGGAAGGCAAGACCCAAGGAAAAGATCTATGTGTATATCCAAACTTATCCCATAGCTAGTGTTTCATTTTAAATAGCATATGGATGATATTATGTCTGAGCTGTATGCACTATTGTCAATGGGGTCTGCTGTGTTTCCCAGTGTGAGACGCAAAGTCACATAGGGGATAATTATCTGTGACCCGGAGACAGACATGGCTGACTACCGCACACACTCTTAAACACACACCCTGATGCACGACCATATAGTCCCTGGTGCACAAATGTATGACTCCCACTATGTGTGTGTTTGTGTGTGTTTACTGAGCTATGGATGGGTTGCCCCTCAGAGCCATGGGTTGAGTGAATATTCTTAGCACGTTGGGACAGTCCACAACACAGTGTGTCCCTGTAGACCCCTGCTCTGCCTGCCTGTACCCTCTGATTTGGACAGAGGGCAATCAAGCAGACCCAGTAAACAATACACAGTGAGGCCATGGAAAACCACAGTAGCTCCTCAATGTATTCCTCTCATATCACGAGGGACACCAGTGTTTGTCCAATCACTGTGGAGTCGGAGAGATGCAGTATGGAGGGACTATTAAAATGATCAAGGATGCTGGTTAATGGCCAGTGGAAGATGGCATGCTGTACAGTACTTTCATAGGGAATTACATTACAGTGATGGCCCATAGGAAAGATACTTTATATATAGATACTATATATATATATATATATATATACACACACACACACACACACACACACACAAATGTACTTTATGGAGACAATGTTCTCTACATGGGTGTGCCTGATGTCTTCATTGGCTCTCTAACTTTCAGAGCAAAGAAGTCAAGATAGACTAAAAAAGGAGTCATTTACAGGCCACAAATCCTCCCTAACTAAGCAGCAAAATCTTATTGCAACACATGCACAGGATCCTGTCATTATGACATTTCACAATATAGTTTGTCAGTGCTTTTCAGAATATGCACATCTGTTTTCTGATCTATGTCTGGTAAAGATTTTGGTTGTTGACCGTCGGCTGAAAACTGGATGCGTATGTCAAAGTCACTTCTCAAGTCTTTAGGGTTGGTGGTGGTGGCCAAGGGGATAAATCTCCCTTATTAACAGGGAACTGCTGCAACTGTGGCTTTGTCATTTGATCAGGGGCCCATTGCACAAAAAATATTTGCAAGCCTTCATATACTGCAGATCCTAAATGGTGGTGAAAACTGTGGTAAATGAAATTTAATGAGAAAGACTGTTGTTGGTGGTTCCTTCGTAAAACCTCCCTGAATAAATAATGGTTAAATTAACTGGCTTGTTTGATCGGGTCACCTATGTATTTTTAAATAGGGGTAAAAGCAATATAGCTTGAAAAATAAACACATATATATGAATTATGTGAAGTGTAAATAACAGTTGCATTTTGCCTATAACAGACACTCAGCATAACCTGCTTATTGTCCCCTCTTCAGGTTCTTGCTTCCAGCAGATCAGAATCTTTCATTCTGAACTTCTTTCATTTACTACAAAAGCCACAGAACACACAGTGGAAAAAATACCCTTTACTATTGTTCCACCCTATAAGAACAGCTGTGGTAAAGACCTAATATAATCTGGGGTGTCATCTCCAGACATAAGTAGAGAATTGAGCGTTCCTCTCACATTACCTACTGCTACATTGGCAAATGATTAGGCTGCTGAAAACATCTCATTATAAGTATTTATGAGGGAGTGCGCCAGCCGGAGTAATGACAGCTTTACTCCAAAGTGGCACTCTCTCTCTTCCACTCTCTTTCCACACACACACACACACACACACACACACACACTGTTTATCTGTATGCCTCCAGGAGATATATGAATCATGTAGATATACAGTAGATTCAGATACTGTAAATGTTATCATACTCTAGTACATACATGCATTGTCCTCTCTCTTACTCTGACCCTTCTTGCACAATAGGGAACTTTAAAAAAAAACTGTATATTTTATTTCCCTCTGTGTGTTTGAGATCATGTCTGTATGTGCTGCTGCACTTGATGTGTTTCTTTAAAAGAGATGATGTGGGTTAAGATAAATGACATTTTTTGCAAAAAAAGATTTGCTGTATGAAAATATGGAGAAGCCATGTCTTCCCAATCAGAGTGAAGTCACTCTCCCTGGGTGACTTCATTCTGTGCTCTGTTTACATGGCCAGGCTGATGAGTGTGACACTGGCTAGCTAATGCCTGCCACTCTGCAGTAACTGTTGCACCGTTAGCTGCAAACTGCTGACTCAACTGTCTCCATGTTTAGAGCTGAGTGGAGGTAATTTCAAATTTAGCAAATTTAACACACAGAGTTGAGGTTAGTCACAAAGCTACAGAGGGTATACAGTGTATAGCTATAGTTAGGGTTTAAATTTAGTCAATGAGGCTCCTAACATGTCACACAACTGTGTGGACATAGGTATGTGTATGTGCATAAACATGAATATATTGAACACATATACTGTTTGCACATAAAAGTAACAGAAAGTTTACTTCATCAGTGGTTTGAAAAAGCTTATTTTTGATGAATCTACTTCAAAGAATATTTTTGAAAAACTCAGTTTTAGGGGAGTGAAAACTTATTTTGAACCCGGCTGAATGTGGACATATATGATTAACATGCACCTAAATATTTCAGTCAAAATTCCTCTGTTGAAGGTTTTAGTTTTAACTTGACAAACTTGTTGAAAATCTGGTTTCAGTCACAGAAACAAACTATGTCTAATCATTTTTTTCATCTGTAGACCCAACCCGAGAGACTGAGGAGATTTCTTATTAGTTTGGATCTTGATGCCTGCGGGGCCAGAAACCGATGAGATATTTGGCCAAACGCAGAAACCCAATAAGGGGCCATCGATTAGGACGTCTGAGCATCATATTGGACACACAGATGGCTACAAATAAATTAAAAAGCTGCAACAAATAAATGGAAGAAATCAAAACTGGAGCACCTTAAATCTCTTTGTCTCAGCGCCACAAGTTGAGCGCCTGTTTGTTTGTTTGTGTTTTTGATCCCCTGGTGGAAGGTGTGTTGGCTGTCTGAAGAGGAAGTCACAATGGTAAACTGGACTGAACACAATATGTGAACACTTTTCATCTTTCTTTTATTTACAGCTATGATGTTTATTTTGAGATTATGCCATATTGTGTAGTAAGGTTTTCATATCTGGGATGTTTGATAGATTGGACATATGCAATATTGTGAATTTTAAAGTTGGTTAAAGTTCAATCAGTAGCCTATACACACTCAGTTGTTAGTTTATAAGATACGCCTCGTCAAAACAGTGAAGATCCAAAAAAATCTGGTATTAGATTTCTCCAGGGGCAGTAACTTTTTGGTTAAGAGCTGCATTCAATTGATAGTGATAATTTCATTGGTTAAATATATGTGCGGGTGTGCCCAAAAATGGTTTCAATTCAGTAGTTCACCCATGAAGGAAAGCAGACAAACATTAGCTACACCCTGCCGATGCCTTAGCAGATATTATATAACATATATATATTATATATAACGTAACAAGGCTGTCCAGTTGGAAATAATACTAACATTAGCCAGCTTCCACTTTCCAAGTGCTAATACAACCATGTTGAGTGTCAAAGGATGTTTAAGTATCTGTAACCAACACTATGTGAGAATGTTGAAAAAACCGACATACAGGTCTGGTATCGACATTTGGGGGTCCTAGCCTCAAAATTATCATTCACCTCCTGTTCACTTCCACTCCATGCAAGCAAAGGGGCATAAAAATGTTTGCTCCTGGATGCGAATCAAATTTTGCCAACAGTTCACTTCAGTTTTGCAATTCAACTTGAGTATACTTTCAGGCAGGTGAAAAATGCACAATGCCTGTAATATTCTAATAGCTTCTATTCAAACTTCAGTTCATCCAGTCACTAGACACTGTTGACTGCAGACTATTATAAGTAGAGAGGAGCAGAGACGACTTCACACCTACCTCTCAAAATATGGCAAGGCTTTCTCGATATTATCTATATTTAACTTTGACAAGAGGGAATGAGCATGTTTGTGTTGTAAATACTAAGTGTGCAGGGGCTATAATATGAATTGGCTGCAACTGGATACATGTGACTAGGGGGCAAATGGATCTAATGGTAGTCTTAATGCTGGCCTTGAATAATGAGGCCTTTGTCTAATAAAACTGGAAAGCCTCCAAATACCTATAGGGACCTCGGCTAGTTAGAGCAATAACAGTCTATCAAAAGAGAAAGCAAAGTGATTACTTAGAGGGTAATAAATACAAGGTCCATGCTGGGGAAGGACTAGGGGGCTAGAGAGAGAGAGAGAAAGACAGAGACAGGGACAAAGAGAGACAGAGAAAGGAAATGCTTAGTGGATAAACTAACTATATATCTGTTCTGTAACAATTACTGTAGCTGAATTCCCTTATACAAAAACAAGCTATGGAAAAAAAAAAACTTAGATAGGTAAATGTAAAAACATTTGCAGACTGAAGGCTTACTCAACCTTGGAATTTTTTAAAGAAGTATGACATCAAGATATTTTCAATTTGGATAAAAATGAAAAGAGAAATAAAATACATTGTGCATTTTAAGCTTGAGGATCTTGAGGATTGTAAAGGTGACAAGTAAGAAGATAAAAGAAATTGCAAGAATTAAAACTTCTGAATAGGTGGTCAGTTTTTTTTTCCTCCAGGATACTTTGAAAACTACTTTACACCACACTTTGTAATTACTTTGCAAAATAGTTCCAAATGCATGTATGCTACAAGAAAGGCCCACCAAATAAAGAGCACAGTCAAAGCCACTGTGTACAATTCTATGGTGGTCAAGGTCAAACACTACACTTGAGAAGGAACATGGATTTCTGAGAAAATATTGTCCCTATTCAAAATGACAAAGTAGTTCAAGCTTGGATGTCAAGATTGTTGTGAATTTTTAACAACAGTTTGAAAATCAATTAAGTACACTTTGATTGCTTAAACAGACAAGGCATATGAATAAACCTGGTTTTAACACTCTCACAAATTTGCACACATGAACAGAAGAAGGAAGAAAAAAGGGTTTTCGCTGTCCAACCCATTCTCAGCATGTCTTAAATGGTAGAGTGGTGCTGACCTGAAGGAATGGCTTCAGGGCCAGAGAGCTGGACACAATAACACCACCATCAATTACAGCCCTCAGAGAGGAAAGAAGGATTCCAATCAGAGAATTAGAGAAATGTGGGGCAGACAGGTGGATCGACAGCCTGAAGGCAGAGGGAGAGGGTGGAAAAGGGGATGACAGAGAGGACAGAGGAGAGACAGACTGCTGGTCGCATCTGGAACTAAGTGACGGGATGAGGATAATAAAGAGTCAGTCACACAGAGCGAGTGGTGGCCTCAGAGGAGGGGGAGAGGGCGGGTTCAGAGCAGAGGGGTGACAGAAGTGAGAGATGGACTTCATCAAGACGGCTGCGATGGTCAGGGTTCAGACTGTAGCTACGTTTCTGCCCGATGTCTTCAAGGCAGGGAAAGTGTGTGTGTGTGTGTGTGTGTGCGTGTGTGTGTGTGTGTTCTAGCTCAATCTGCAATGACTGGTGAGCGATTCATTGCCCCCCAGTAGAGTGACCAATGCTTTATCACTCCAGGTCTTGATCCATTTCAACTAATGTATTACTGGAGGAGCTCTACTGTCCGCTGTCTGCTGACTGGACTGACCTGAACACAGCTTCACTGGGCTTCACTGAACTGCACTGGGCTTTCCTGAGAGGTGTCAGAAAGGCAGCGTTCATCAAAGCAGATCCTCAGATTTCTCAGATTACACGTTCACTTTATACCCAAAAATGGACGTCGCTTGGTTTGGCTTGCCAAAATAAAAATGAAGTAAAATTCAGGCTGTTCAAAGAGAAAGTATTGATTTGAAAGCACTGAGATGGCAGATACTATCAGGTTTTACCTGAATTACTGAAATTACTATTACAAGCAATTGATGAATTTCCGTTTACTGCATGGTCTGCATTTTCTGTCATCAAAATTATTAAATTCTGTTGATTAACATATCTGGCAAGTCACAGAAACGCTGATACTGATGATATCAGCCAAAATATCAACTTTTGCAATACAATTTCCACTTGCAGTGACTTCAGCGTTCTAAAACTTTTTTGTGGTTATATTTAGGCACTGACAGCACTTGCTTAAGGTTAGGGAAAGATGCACGTTCTTGAAGCATGACACACATGGCCTATAGCTGTGATCACTTCAAACATGTTTCCAGGTACCATCGACCGTCATAGTGCAGCATTACACAACCCTCTCACTGACTGTTACCAGTTTGCAAAAGCTCTTCTAAATATTTATGTATTACCATATTGGAAGTGTGACATCACATCCTGTTTTTGGTTGAATTCAAGGCTAAAGTGAAAGTGACTGTACCTCGTCAGTAGGATGAGGGCAGAAGATGAGCCCAGGGTTGTATCTGAAATCACTTCTTAATAACTTTTGCTTTCTAAAATTCTCAAATTGTAATTTAGTGTCGACACTATACTACCTTTTATGGCTTTCTACCTCACACTTGATATATGTGTAAATGACAGTTATGTGACAGTCAGTGGTGGTTAATGGTGGTAATTATGATCCATAAGTGTCTGAAATTTTAATTGACTGCGATATAAGTAAGCTATTGAATATGTGTTAAAGATGGAAAATGTATCTTCATCTTGTTGGCCCATTCAATGTGTAAATGCTGTAATGGTTGATTCAAATTTGAAATTAATCAAATAATCTGGGATGTATTCCTTTGTTTTCATGCAAAATGCAAAGGAGCAAATTATTTTTGATTGTCGATTTGGAGCTCAGCTCACACACACTTATAACATAAAAGGAGGATTCTCTTCATGTGGCTCGCTATGCAAGGAGAACGAGAGAGAGAGATAGAGAGAGATAGAGACAGACAGGGAAGGGGGAAGAAGGGGGTCTGGTCTGTTCTGCCTTGGGGACCAGACTGACCCTCCTGGCTGCCCGTTAAAAACTGAATTCCTCCACAAACTGTTTGTGTTTTCAGTCTCACTCCTCGAGGGTGCTGCTTGCCACAGCACAAGACAGTCACACTATGCTTGTCGCCTCCACTCTGTCTCTCTTTTCTGTCGAGGCTTACATTCCCCTCCTTGTTCTGTAGATCTGTCTACTATCAACATGTGGCACATGTCCTTGACAAGTCAAGAGGATCCTTCACCATAGGAGTCACACAGCATGCAGCACCAACCATGCACCCCCTATTCCTCCCTTCTTCCTCATCCTGCCTCTCACTCTCCCTCTCTTAATATTGAGTTGCCCTGGTAAAAGGGGGCCAGAGGAATCTAATAACTGTGACAGTGGGGCTTTTTTGGCATTGTTCCTGAAGCTGTGCAGACACACACAGGGCTGTCTGCTGGCTCTAATGAAAGGTTAAATGAATAGGACTAAGTGACAGGAGGTACAATAAAGAAACAAGAAGGAGAAGAGAATGTGTGTGTGTGCAAGCATGTGTCCATGTCTTTGTGTGTGAGCGTCCTCGAGGCCAGCTTCCTTAGCCCAGGGAACAACAAGGACAGCCCCTCCACAGCGCCACAGTATTCAAAACAGATTGGTCTGCGACAGGGTGTGTGTGTGTGTGTGTGTGTGTGTGTGTGTGTGCACTTTGTCTCTCTGTGTCTGTGACTCTCCCACCAGGACATAGATGCTGGTGAGGAATTCCAGCATGGGGTTCTTTGAGAAATGTTAAGGTCACCAGTAGAGGGTAGGGGTGGAGGCTGGATGGGGAGGGCGGGTGCAGTGGGGGAGGAGGCAGAGGGAGTGACGGGGGGACGCATGTCTCGTCTTGTGCCTCTCTCTGCCTGTGCCTTGGTGGAATGCAGAGTCACATGAAAGAGGCCCTCTTTCTCTCTAACTCGCTCTGAGACTCGTCTCTTGTGTCTGTCTCAAAAGCGCCACTGTCCCCTCCTGACACACTACCTGTCAGCAGATTTCCCCCCAGCTCCAAAAACACACACAGCCACGGATACTTGTAAAAACACACAGACACTATCATACGCACACGTACAGATGTGCCCTTCACGCAGTTTGGTTTCCTGCAAACAGGAAACGTGAACTAAGGCCCAAACAAACACACTGAATCCCCATCATCCTTCGACTGCTTTATTACTATGATTATCACTGTAAATAGCAACTTTGTCACCAAAAATCACAGGGTAAGACTTCTAAAATGTCACAATACAGTTCAATGGATGCAGCATAATCAATTTAAACCGCTAATGGTGAGGAGATTGTGAGGTAGATTTAGGCTACATTCAGACTGCAGCCCGAAGTGATCCAAAGCAGATTTTTTCGCTCCTATGCGACCTGTATCTGATCTTTCAAATACAGTCTGAACGACACAGGTCTGATTTTTTCAAATGCGACCCAGGCCACTCGGATATGTGGTCCTAAAAGCGATACGTATCCGATCTTTTGACACGTGACTTCAGTCTGAACAGCCAGGTCGCATTCATGCGACCTACGCGTCATCAACAAGTGACAAACGTCACTGTTCTGCGCTGAAGTAGGCAGAAGCGGAAAGAAAAACAACGATGGAGGACGATAATGTGGAAAGTAGTCAATGAAGGGAAAGGGAGGTTTCTGAGTTAATTCATATTTGGGGGATAGCTCAATTCAAGCCAAAGTGGAACGGGGCGATTTTTTAAAATTATTTCATTTCACGTCCTTGTTTACTTCTGTAAACACTGAGCACGTTCGCTGCGTGTGACATCATTGTTTCTTTCAATGCTCATGCGGGACACTTTTGGGACGTTTAAAGTTCACACTGGAGATCACATACAAGTCACATTTAATTGGAAATGTGAACAACCTCGCAAAAAAATTATCAGAATTGAGCGTTAAGCCCTGCAGTCTGAACGTAGCCTGAGACATGGAGCTAAAGATGTAATGGTGAGGTTTAATATGTGGCATCAGAGTAAAGGAAGATGTTTGGATAAGACTGCATCGTATCAGTTCTGTGAAGTAAATCCATGTGTTCCTCCCAAGACTCACTGGAAACATTATGAATGTAGATGCTCACTGCCATGAAGAGTGCATGAAATGCATGAAGTTTACAGATTTTTACAATCCAAAGCCTCTGTCAGCAAAACAACATCGTTTGTCACTACCTTCAAAAACTGTCACAAATTTCAGTCACAAAAAAAAAAACACAAAAAGTTTTATGATGTGACCACAGTCTGGTTAGCGTTTAGACTCAAACACAACACGATTAGAGAAAGCGTATGGTGTGGTTTAAAATGAGTTGTCAGTAAAAGTTGGAGAATGGGACTTTTACATATAACGCAAGAGTCTGTTACATTCATTTCCTTTGCCAAACAAGTTCACACTGCACTAATTAAGCCTATTGATGCTGTATTTCACTGTACATTGGAACTGTGGTGTCTAGAATCTGCAGCCACTTTTCTGCACTGGCAAAATGAAAGTGATGTGTTTAATATCAGCCAGCCAGAGTTTAAAGGGACAAGGCCTGGAGAGACCATAGAGACGGAGCAGCGGCTATAGTGGACAAGAAACGTTTCGGCAGTGGATGCTCCAGAAACAAAACCTGATATTCAGAGGAAGAGTTAATTGCTCATCATTTGTGAATGCTGATGGATTATGGTATTTGTAAACTACTAATGCAATGCCCGTTTAAAGTGTGAATGGGAAGAGAGACAGTCAAGTTAAAATTGGAGTGTAACTTTGTTAGATGCCCAAAACGGATGACTGAAAATCATAGCTGGAACATCTCCTGTACAGACATGACTTAAGTAAGAAAATAATGTAATTATGTCGAAAAAACACACATACTAGACACACTTTATAGTTCTGACACAAAAGTCTAATAGCTGTCTTCTGTATTTGAGAGTTCACTACTGGGCTCTCTAAGCTTGCCAAATCACTCCTGTGAGGCAGCATAATGAAATGTTCATGTAATGCTTTTGCCGTTCAGGATACTTCCTGGTACTGACTGTTCAAATTGCCATGGTATTCAGTCTTCATAAAGTAAGCTACTCAAGGAGACATGTGGTAAGTGTAATAGTGCATAAAAAATGGCATTTTCTATGCAAAAGATACAGGATTTTTCACCCTACATTCTTTACATTTTAAAGTTATATGCATGACTCCAAGCCAACGTAGAGACAGTGGGACCTAACCCTTGGAGAAGTGTAAAAATATATGTGGTTCATTATGGAACTGTGGCTGGTCTAGAGCCTGGGTCATTAATGAGAAACACTGGATTAATCATAGAAAATGAGAACCATGCAAGTTTTCTTTTTGTATCAAACAGCAAAAAAGTTTTGCATTGAGTTAATTTACCAACAACACATATCCAGCTATGTGACTTGCACACATACTGTACGTCACAGTGGTGATGCTGAAACAATAAATCATGTAGTCCTCCTGTTTGTTTGCCTCTGTCTTTCACACAGGAGTTGCTCTGTAATGGTCACCATTGGTCAAAGGTGGAAGAAACAAGACAGTGCCTCCCTTCTTAACGAGAGATGGACAGAGGTGCAAACAGCTGCAGGAGTAGGTGGAACGAGAATTCTGAGTGCAGACCTGTAGTCAGACAAGCAGCCAGAACAGATGTCATTGCCACTTGCTACGCGTAACATGCTGCCACACTAAGACTAGGCCAAGAAATGGGAACGTTGATCAGGAAACATGATATCTCACTTTGCTTTGCATTACTTTTTCAGAAAGATGGTGGAAACTGGACGATGATATGATGGCCATTTCTGCAACCAATACTGAGGTTAGAGGTTTCCTTATCCCGACTGGCCGAACCAGCTAGTGAAACCCCAGAGCCCTGTCCCACCAGAGCAAATGAACAAGCCTGAAGTTCAACATTCAAAACCACTGTTTCAACTGACTAGGTATTAAAAGCTCTTCAAAAAACAGTCTGGATTAGCACTGGTGGTCTCATACCATTAAAGAGTTCTTTGGTGTCCTGTGAAAAGAAGCCCAAAATGTCTGGAATGAAGTGTGATGTTTATTTGGTCCTTTGACCTGGACAGAACATAAACAGGTTTTTAAATGAGAAAAAGTGGATTTGAGAACCTGAGGAATCATTTCAAAGAGTACTCAGGTAAAAATAACATTGTCAGGCACAGTTACTAGCAAAGAACTAGACACTCAGCGCAATAATTCCAAAATCAACATGCTACGTCTCAGTCCTCAGGAATTTTTCATGAGCCACCACTTATCTTGTCATATCAGATTTCTTCCACCAGCTTTTGGGATTGAGGAGAAAAGACACCTTTAGGGCAAATTATTCTCTTTTAATCAAATCACTCTGTATGGCCTGAGGAGATCTTTTCATGCATTTTGAGTCTCTGAGACATGGGCCACTAATACACACACACGCACACACACACACACACAGAGAGAGAGTTAGGTGTCTTTTTTTTATCTAAAAGCAAGAAATGAGACTCAACAGGAAAATAAAAAATACAAGAAGAAAGCAAGGAACAAAGTGGTGTCTGGAGTTTCCATCACAAGTGAAATCCCAGATTTTCTCACTCACTGTTCCTGGAACAAAATCGAACAACTTTATTCTGGAGTACAGTCAGTGCAGGAGGGAGCTATAAAATATAAATTATACCACATAACCCTATACCTCCCAACTGAGCCATTTGGTTACAACTATACTCCTGTTCTTTACACAAGTTCAGCCTCTCTGGTATTTCTATAGCGTCGACATGAATTATATTCTAGCCCGGCTGAAGAATGCATGGATTACAAGTGAAATGTAATTTCCCTGCCGATCGGACAGTTGCCACCCAGTGACACTGAAGTGTTTATTTTACACAGTTACCGGTAATTAGTTCCTGGACAGAATCAATTAAGGCCTCTCCAAATTACAGCTGAAAATGTAAGAATCATGACTGCGTCTGGGAAGAAAGAAAAAAAAAATGCAGCAGAGGGTGTATTTCTGAAAGCTGAGTTGTGCAAAATGTGTTCTATCATTTCTCACTTTAAACAAATAAAGAGGGAGGGAGCGTGTGGCTTCTGCACACACTGGGTGTGTTCACGCACTAAGACCAAAGTTTTCCTGATTCCTTCCTTAAGGAGTTTGATAGTGTTTGGATTAGGATGTGAACTGAACGCGTAGGAGAAGAAAATGTAACACGTGTTAAGTACCAGTTTCAGTTTACAGTTTAAATGCAGCTCACAGCACCACGCCTAATTTTAATCTCATTAGCTTGTCATTTCCAGAAGTGATCTATATTCACACTGCAGAGACAACGCTATAATTTAGCAGATTAAAAACTGTTGGAGATATCAATCTGTGTGGTCGTACAAGACTAAACACATCTTAAACGCTGGTGTCATAACAGATATTAACCGTATTCATTATTCTGCTATTTATTTCTCTTTTTTTAACTTAAGAATCACAGGGACACATACCAAGTTTCATAATGTCTTTGGAGGAAACTGGAGAGTTTTCATGAATGTAAGTGCATGAAGATTTAGTTTCGTACTTTGTGTGCTGAGCTACAAAAGATATAATTATGTCTACTGTGTGTATATTGTTTTAAATCAAGTATGCCTCACACTGTGCTCTTTATTAAATTAGGACTCCTGCCATCCAATTTGTTTGAACATTTCACAGTGTCTCTGTTTAGTCGCTACAGCCTGCAGCTTTGGTTACAGGCTCTTGCTCAAAGATTTTCATCTCGAGCCACTATTAGGTATATATGACCCCACTCCCCCTTTCAAAATATTACCTTTTCTGTCACTGCCAAGACACACTATCAGTCACTCGAGAGATTATTGAGGTTGAGGACAGATGGAGAGGAGCAGAGCCATATTGGTGCGGCAGTGACCTGCTCCTGGATAAATAAAAATCAACTGCAAAAATGTTGCTTTGATGTTGCTGAAGCTGAGTGAAAGTTAATATTTCCCTTCAACTTAAATGCATTTTTCTTGTTTGTTTTTTTTCCTCAGACCCTGCACTTACACAGGCCTTCTCACCGGGGTTAAGCTTTTAACATTGGAGCACGGCCTCGTCACAACTGAAACTGCACAGAAAATAAGTCTGGACATGAAGGTCAAGTGGTGATTATCCCTAGATTAATCACATAAAAATATAGGAATAATTAAGTTAGTAATAAGCAAGTACATGAAAAGAGCAAAGAGCCTGAGCATTTATAAATGTGTAATGGGTTATCAATAGCTCCTGTATACACCAGCACCCATTCTTTTCATCTAAAGAGGCAGGGAGTGAGAAAAGCAGGAGAAAAGGAGACGATGAGTGGAGGGAGAAGAAGAGGAAGGAGTTGTGGATGTGAGCAGTAATCAGAGGGAACCAACGGGGGGGACAGGGGGTCAGAGCGGAGCACCACTAAGCAGCCTTTCTCTTCATTAGCAGCCTCTCTAAGGGGGGCGTCACAGGCCTACCTGTCCAGCAGATTATTGAACCGACTAACCAGTGGCTCCCACCCCACACACACACACCCTCACACACTCTCCCCCTCTCTGATTCCCAAAGACCCAGAAGAATCACGACCCAGCTGCAGCCTCGCTGACAACTTTAACTTTTTCTTTAACCTCACGTGGCAGCGCTTTTGGCTCGATCTACTCAGTGCATAACGAGAACATTTACCTCGACATTTTCTCCATTATCTCATATGGAGTTGTTGTTGTTATGTTGTTGTTTTTGGTTTCTGTATTTTCGTGCAGCAACACACCAGCACTTTTTCTGTCAATATCTCTGTGAATGAAATAATAATTATCCAACACGAGAGAGGGAGAGAGAGAGAGAGAGAGATACAGAAACACACACATATAAAAAGGAATGATGGCACTTGTGTGACTTGTGTGGTAAAGGACATTGGAATTGTGCAGACCCCTGCAGTCTGATCTGGCAGGAAGAACACAGCATGGAGATAAAAGTAATGAAATGACACTCCAGGAATGTAAATTGGCATTCTTCGGTGTAGCAGCAGCACCACCGGCTCAGGCTCATGAAACATCCCTGACACACAGTCAGAGCAGGCCAAAATACTGTGCTATAGACATTAATCTCACGCACACATCTCACACTGACGAAAGTGTGAGGGTACTTGTGTGGTGCTTTTAAGTGGGGCCATTCATCTCAATCTCTCTCAGTGTTTCTCTTTTTCTACCTTTCTCCCTCCGTCTTCCCCTGTCTCCTGAAGCTTTCAGATATGTCCACGATGAAATTCCTTCCACGACATGAAATGCCTCTGTCTACTTGTGCTTGTGTTTCACTGTCGCAGGATGGCCAAGAGCTTCTTTTAGAGGTACCGTAGATGCATAAACAGCCACCAGAACCAGTGTATTTAGCAACAAAAAAATATTTAAGTGGTGTTCAGCTCAAATAATCAACATCATAAAAAAAGCTTTTGTTTGCACTGATGTCTAAAAACAGGCAAACTATAAGGCCCACTGTGATGAAGACTTCCCAGAACAGACCAAATATCAACTGAAACAAGACTGTGAATATTTCAAGAAATCAATAAAAACGTTGCAGAAAAAGTAGCATGGAGGAATTCTGCAGAAAGGTGAAGCAGGATTTTCAGCAGAGGGATTTTAGGGCCTGAAAAAATAACTTGAGAAATGTTGCTGCCAGCTATGAAATGAAGTCTGCTCACATTTATTGAAGTGAACACAGATAGCACATTTTTATCAGCCTTGTTTATATGAGATTGTTATCTGCACTAAATTGCTTTGAATTACAGCAACTGGTGTTTTGTTATGGGCTTGCAAATGAAGGCCCAAATCTGCAGGTAGTTTAAATATCATGTGAATCATTTTAAAAAAAAAATTACCTGTGTGACTGGTTCCCTTCAGGTCATGAAAAGGTTTATTTTTTATTTCCTCTATGCAAAGCAGACAACACTTTCATAGCGTGATGAAATCTATTAAACTATATTAAGTATTTTTTGTAACTTACTTCTGATTTCTCATCAGCTTATTAATATGATCACAATGAATCGATTTGTAAGAGAAAGTAAAGAAAAAAAGAGCACTAGCTAAGTGAATTATTTTCTTTTTTTAAAAGCACAGAAATCCAGCGGATGATTCATAAATCAAAAATCAGTATCTGCTGGTAATAAAGTGCTCATAAAATAAAGAGACTTGCATAACTTTGTATCTGATCTGATGAGTTCAGATGACAGCACAAAAGTTGGATAAGAAAAAAAAGAAGTCAGTTGCATAATTTATTGTTGTAGTAAGTTCCATCTTCATAAGCATTAAAGTCATATTTACCATTGCTGCATGTTGTATCTCACAGACCCCGGGGCTCCTGGCACTTTTCAAACTTGGCGTCCTCAAAAAAGTCTGATTTCGCCCTCAAGTGGGGAACTTTCTCCTCTTCAATGCTGCACGCTGTCTGAGCTGATTCACCGTCACAGTTCCTTTCACAAATCGACGTTTATGATAGGTTTTTTTGGTGTTCAACGCGGCAAAACAGTCACTCTTTTTTGTCCAGATAATTTCTGTGCCCGAGCCTCTTCGCTAATGACTTAAAAACGCGCGTCAAGACGTTTGGAAACGCGCCGGTCTCGCGGAGAAGAACGCACCACGGCACTCTGTCCCCTCTTCTTTCCCCAAACCTCTAAACTGAAGTTAAACAGAGAAGTTGGCAACCAGAATCTGTGTTGTAACTGCTTGTCCTACCTTAAGAAAAACGCAAAAAAAACGCCTTCCTTACACTCCCCCGATGATTTCCTAATGCGGAGTCAGCGCAGTGCGCCGTGGAGAGCTGCGGACTGTCCGGGCTGGAGAGAAGGTGGCTGCTGCTGTGAATCCAGACACGCCGTGTGTGACTGTAACCCGAGTGACTGTGGGTCCACACAGTTTCTGAGCCCGATGAGCTGATTTACGATGTTGTGTCAGGAGGAAGAGTCACATCTCTGTGCGACATAAATGCGCCAAATACCCCTGGATGAGCCCCAAGATAAGAAAAGAGACGCGCATTAACAGCGTGTGCAACACTTGAAAAGCAGCAGTGACTCTATTTGTATTTAGATTATTTGTATTGTAATCAAAAAGTCTGAATTTATCACCTGGAAATCTGTCAGTCATCTGGAAATATAAATCAAAATAGTTTTTTTTTTTATTTCCAGTTATATTGGAAGACTGCTTTAATTTTTTTTGGTAGAAACTCCATTTCATTAAAGCAAACTTTCACTTTTTTTCCACTTTCTCTGCCCTCACGGTTACAGCACACGCGCGCAGCACGCTCGCGCACACGCACGTGTTTTTAGGCAGTTGGAAATGGTTTCTCAGTGTCTTGAAGGGATGTGACAGTGATTTCTAAAAACTCGTGTCCCTCACATCCCCCAGAAGTGGGCTCGCTCATTAAAGTTTCATTGCCTGCTTGTTTTTTTATGTGGATTTGCTCAACATTTGACTGAGACATCTCAAGAGTGAAGAGTTGAAGGAGTGTGTGTGTGTGTGTGTGTGTGTGTGTGTGTGTGAGGATAGAGTGGAGTAGAAACAGAGACATGCAGCTCTCCTCAGGGTGACTGCTTGCCTCAGTCTGGCTCCTCCAGCAGGGTGAGAGAAACAGCCTCATCCCAGTCAAGCGTCTGGAAGCCCCACTTGCATGTTTGGTCAAGGGGTAAATAATAGATCAGGGATAAGGCTTGTGTAGAATCCATTCCAGGGTAACAAGCTACTGAGGTCCCACGATATGCATATTCATTCCTTGGCCAAGGCCGTGGGAGAGCGAGGACCATATGCCTGTTCGTCAGATGGCTCACATTGCTAATTAAATGAGATATTACATACTTATGTGAGCAACAACAAAAAGCCTTTAAAGGACTGTCTATAAAAATAAGTAGGTGTTTAAAGTGTGACTTCAAGTGCTTTGATGCTCAGGAAGTGTTTTCTGTTCAGCAGTGTTGATTAACCATGTAGACACCACAGGCTGTGGATGAGTAATGTGACATAAACTGCACATCAAAGGTAAACATGACATTAGACTATCAGATGGAAAACCTCTGAACACAAGATGTGAGATAGCATGATAGCGGGTTTCTATCATCAGCTTCCTGCTATTTCTTTAGTTCATAATTACTGGATCAATGGAGCTTGTGCGTTGCTGGTTGGGCTGCATGAGCTGAGTCAATCAACCTGTTAATCAGCAAACACATGTAGAGAGAAAGTTTTTTTTTTAAGTCAACAAAATGAGGATTCATAATATTCTAAGTCACAAATTATTAATGCAAAATAACAACATTTTTTTAATTGACAAAGTTTTTCCTATGTATCTCCTATTTATAGGTACTTTAGGTACATTTGGTTATGGATAGGATAAGTTCTGGGTCTTGATTGAACAAAAACACAAAGTTGAAGGATGTTTACTTTTAACCTTTTACTGAAACTATGTCCTTTCTTACACTGAGCCAAAATGTCTTTGTTACATAACCCTAACCACACCTCGGACACAAGATGCAAACCCTGGTCTCTGATTGATCAATCCATGGTGGCATTTATGCCCACTATACAGCCACCTCCACATGTCTTGCTTGCTGTTGAGAAATGTAGCACCCCTGCTCTCAAAATGGTGCCACTGAACATAATTCAGACATCAATGTATCATAATATATCTGGGCTGTAGGGGCCTCTTCCTTCACCGCACTAACATGGCTGCAGTGGCCTATTTAACCCTGTGAAGTAACAAGTAATTGCTGATAAAAAAAAAAAAAAATACAAAAGACACAGTTGAGGTCATTCACGTTAATGCCATAATTTATATCATCTGCTTTACACGCATCATGACAGTGATTGTGTAAATGTCTCTGTCCACTGCCAACCCTCGGGTGACCATAGCATTACTGTGGATAAACACATCATGCATAAACACCGATCACACAGTTTGTCCATCAGAGAGCACTTACAAGTTTATGTTTTAAATTTTCCAACTTCTTTGAAAAGCAAACAGAGCATAAAGTGTAAAAAGAATATACAGCATCTGCTGGGCTCTAGCATTAGGTGGATATCACACCGTTACTGTACATGTAGCCAGTAAAGGCAACTTGAGAGGAAAGGAGAGTACATGTTTATTTGTCCCTGTGACAGGATCCCACTGTTCACTAATTATCCAGTGGGGCTGCTGATAATGAGCTATTGAACCTGCTACTGAAGTGTTCCACCTCCTGGGAAGGCCATCAGCTGCTGCACCGCAACCACGGATCCATCAAATCCACAGAGGTCCCCCTGTTCATTAAGTTCCAGTTACTAGCAAAGCATAGACCAGTCCAGAAAGGTCAGTTTAACCATCCCCAAGAACTGTGGCGCCTCCTTAAAGGGCTGACTCGTACTGTAAGATTTCGAAACAAGTCAGAAGGCTTCAAGAGACATTCTTTATAACTTCTAATAGTGATGTGACATTTATCATGCCAAATATGGTATCATCAAGTCAAAGTTTGCAAAAACGTCATAGGTGTTGGATATTTGATAATGAAAGGAGGAGAAGATTTACAGAGCAACACTAAAGTACTGTACCAGGATACAAAATCTGTTCACCTAAAGCTGGGCAGACACTGTGCGATATTTTCAATCGTTGTATTTAGCTCCAGCTCAAACTGTACGACTAAATCGCAGAGTTCAATAGTTCGCAGTTCAAGATTCACGTGCTCATACTATACGGCCTGATGCTCTGATGCGACCTGACTGCTCACACTGTACATCCATACACGACAAGTCGGACTCTTTTATTGGTTGGTAGTTGGGGCCAAAACAGCACCGTAACTACCTACTTTTAAGGAGTATGCAAACACATTACAGATGCATCCCTATGAAATCTTTCTCCTTGCCCTTCTTCTTTTCTGCTCTCTTTCTTTAGCTCTGTCATCAGATGACATCACGACTCAAATAAAAACACTCGTGCTCGTGGGGGCGCGCACTGGAGCACTTATAGTGTGTGTGGGGAGAGAGGAGGGGAGACGAAAGAATGGAGGGGCTCCTGATCAGAGGCATGCTTTTTGTTGATCATATCATTTACTCATGCATAAACAGCTGTTAAACACTGAAAGTGTTCCACTCTCTGGAAATCCATCCATCCATCCATCCATTTTCTACCGCTTATCCTTGCGGGGGGGCTGGAGCCTATCCCAGCTGTCTTAGGGTGAAAGGCAGGGTACACCCTGGAGTCTCCAGTTCATCACAGGGCACATAGAGACAGACAGTGTGATACCCTCACGAGGGGCGACCGGGATTTCAAACAGGTTTGATTTTTTTTGCGACCATACAATTGCTGATCGGGAGCTGATTGTGAGGTGTTAATGGTTTCTCGCTACCCCATGTATACTGCATGATGCACGACACACGATTAAGCCGAGACTCAGTCTGATGCCAAAAATAGTTGCACGAGTGACAAATCGGCTAAAAATGGGCCAAAAATCACACAGTGTATGCCCAGCTTAACCCATAGAACTTGAAGCACAGGTGTTGGGAATGAGACCAATACTTTTCTCATCTGAAAGCTGTTTTCCAACTGGACAACATTTACTCAGGGGAGAGCTTTGTCCCATGTCCTTGGTCTCCTCTCTCATACACAAGGGAAATATGAACTTAAATACAACCTCGGCACCTTAATTTACCCTTTCACCAAGCAAAGGACAAACTCTACTGGCATAGCAGCCCAAGGGAAATAGCCAAACTCCTTGTTCCCACACATCCTTAGAGAGCTAACCAAGGGGAAGCGATGGCACGCTAGTTGGATGAGCCATGAGTGAGCGTAGCCCTGAGGTTCATGGCACACACATACACACACATACACTACTGCTGCTAAGAAATGGGTCTTGTGTGGATCAATTCTTCCTTTATGAGGGCCCTTGTCTGCTGAGGATAGGACTAAAAGGTCATCAGATGGAAGTCAAACAGAGGTCCATGCCGTCTCATTGGAGCTTGAGTTAGGACAAGAAGGCTTGTGCACACAGTATGGGGGAGTGATGGGGACTTGTGCAAGGTCAGCCACATCACATACAGGAACACACATGATGGCAAAGTCAGTGTAAGGTTTATGATGAGGAAAGGTTTTCTTACTAGAACTGTCTGATTTAGGTGCACAGATATTTTATGTCTAAAGGCTGGAAAGAGGGAAGAGAGATGGTAATCAATGGTTTCTCTGTCCCGGGGTTTTGTAAGGCAGTCCAAGGTCTCACAGGATCCAGCATGAGGTTGGCTCATGCTTGAGGTCAAGAGTGGCTGATAATTCTCCTACTGACTCCAGCAAGAGAAATAATATCCCTCCTCAGGGCGTCGCTTGAATTGAAAATGTGTAAAAACAAGCTTCAAAATGTCAGCACTTGTATATGAATTTAGTGGGCAATTTCAAAGATTTGTCATGGAAATTTCAATTTCAAAAGGCACCCAGTGTAATAGCTTATTATTATCCAATCTTATTCAACAAGAACACATTTAACACTCAATAAATAGAGTCATCAGCCGTGCCACAAAGTGACTGTGTTCAGAGACTTATTGAGACTCACATGTTGGAGCGTGTCTCATTTCCATGCAGTGGGAGTGATGTTCCACTAAACACTGCACAGGTTTGACATCCCAACTGGCATTTGTACAATCAATGTTCCTTTTAAAGCAGGAGACTTGTGACTCTTTAGTATCTATTGTCATCTCCCGCCGTTCTCAGTTTCTTTCCTCCCTCAGCATCAAAGCGAGGCCACATTAATGCAGACGATATCCCCACTTACCTGAGGCGGCAGGCGGAGACTCTGCTTTCACAATTCTCCATGGAGTGTCATGTTTTTCCCCGGGATGTGCCTCTCTTCCTTCCTCTGTCAGCGTCGGAGCACCATGGTTTGTCATTGAGTTCTTGAATTTTTCATGCAGGCACATTTGCATGATCACAGTTGTGTGTCACTTCTTCCCCCAGTAGATTAACTGCTGCCTAGCACATGAACTTTGCTGGAGCAGAACAGAAATGAGACATGCATGCTTATTGGGATTGTCAATGCAAGAGCTGTCTTGTTGCAAGGGGTGGCTCTTCACATTTTAAATGTTGGGCAATTAGTCATGAGAGGCCCACGAAGACGACTTCAAACAAGAGTTTACATTTACATTGTTTATATTTGCAATTATACGTTAGTTAAAGCTAAACCATGCTGTGCAATTTTAATGGCAGTGTATGTCATTTGTTGGGTAGGGTACATAATGTCAGTAAAACAAAGGAACAATTACTTAATCCAGCTGTACAACAGTATAACACGTGATACTCATTATGACCAGAAAAGTGGTCTGTTTCTCTCTCTCTACCCTCTCAACTTACCGTGCATGTAAATATCCTTCCAGCTGTGATCCATGCCAACCCAACACATCACATTCTGCTGCTTTTCCAATTTTTGTTAACAAAAGCACCACAAATTAAAGTAAAGTGAAAATTAAAGTGAATTTTGTGAACACAGAACATGGACAAATTGTACCATGAAAGTGAAACTTAACACACAGGACACAAACAGCAGTCTCCTGAAAGTCGTGTGTTTGTGGGAGCCATCCATCTCTGCTCCAGTGTGCCCTTTTGTATCTTTTCACTCTTTAAACTACATCCCTATCCTCCTGGCTCACTTTGTCTAAGCTGGCTGTTGCCAAGGTTTACTTCGTGGTTAATGGAAAGCCTGGTGCGTCTTATACAAACGCTGAAGGGTCCTTTGTTTGTTGTATCAAACGGCAACGGTTGTGACAAATGAGACAAATGAGACTAGGCTATGACTGCCTGGAGACAAGCTAATGATCATGTGTCCAATTAAAGGTTAACTCACTGTGTTGTCAGATGTGGTTATCAAAATTGTGTTTATTAAAGCACAGCTTTTGTTGGATATTCTCAAAATTTATTATTCTTACTGTGACTATGGTCTACTTTATATCAGCAAATTAACACACTGAAACTCTCCGTTTCTTCTTTACATCTTATCTACAGAGTGCATTGTTTGTCCAAGTGGTGTAATCTGGCCCCAAATGGCAAATTACAGCCCTGAATACATTTTTTTTAAAATAATGATAAAAAATGAATGAAATCATTTAGATGACAATAAAGAGAGATGTTGAAGTAAGAAAGTGTGTGTTTTTTGTTATGCAGGAAGCACGTAATTGGTTATATGAAAGAGTGCCTTTTTCTGCGTTTTTATGGACCTAAAATCCTCTAAGATCTGGATTAATCTATCATTAGAGGAACAGACAACAAACACTTAAAAGAGAGGAGACACAGTCTGCTTCAGCAGAGGAAAGAGCAGCAGCAGACACTGTCACAACATGGTGGAACATGCCTGCAAGTAGAACATGTGAGTGTCTTGTGCCAAATTATACTCATTTGATGATGAAAGAGGGCATAGTTGATAAATGATCCCTTTGAGTTACCAACTTCCTCAGAGAAAATTGTGTTAATTTGACTTTGTATGGACTGTATATGATCTGCCTCTTCATTAATCTGTTTCAAGTTTTCTTATAACAGGATCTGTGAATGATGTTTGACCTGAAGATGACGGTGCAGATGCAAGGACCCTGTTGCAGGTGTAGGATGGTCATTTGTCATGATGGGAGAATGAGAGGGATTTAGATACCAGGTGTCAGTTTGTGCATCTGAACAAGAAACAGGGGGCAGGCAGATGTTGTGCATTATGCACCAGTCTACTGACTCTAAAATTGTTCCCCAAATGAGGATCTTAATGAGAGGCAGTGTTCGTGGGTCAAGGAACAGCCTAATCATGCTAAGTCAATTGCATCTCTCTCGCTGTCTCTCTCTCTCTCTCTCTCTCTCTCTCTGTGTGTGTGTGTGTGTGTGTGTGTGTGTGTGTGTGTGTGTGTGTGTGTGAAGCAGGGAGCAGATGAACCAACATTTGTCTGACTGAAGTGGAGTGCCAGTCCTCATATTTCTTCATTTTCCTCTCTCACCCTGCACTTCAAATCTGGCTGGACACTTAAATACATTAGCCACACAATGTGGAGTTGTCCCATCTCACCAGCAAAACAGATGTCAAACAGACGCCTTTGTTCATTTGCTTGCATCCAGCTCTCAAAGCTCTCACTAAGGATTCTGCAATTCAAAAAGCATTGTGCGTTGTGTTTTTGATCTAATAACAGATCATTAAAAACATATAAAACCAGGCAAATATCATATCAAATATATAATAAAGAGGGTGAGGTTTAAATGTGTCGATTAAACGGACACTATGTAATTTTTTCTCCCATCTAGTGGTTAAATTTGATATTACATTCGCTCTAGTGCCAGGCTTTTTTTTTTTTTTTACTGCGCATTGCATCATGGGTGGAACTACAGTAGGTGGAATGGGTCGAAAATCGAGATTCACGAGGCTGTTGACAACAACATTTTTTCAAACACCAATTCATCGAGTTTTCGTTCGGGTGATGACATAAGTTATTTGAAACTGCATAGAATCATTTGTGCGAGCAGGTAGTAGGCAATGGCATGAAATGTCCTTAGCTTACTCAGTCAAACATATGCTAACATTACCATCCACCAACGAGGTTTATGCTTTACGTGGTCTACTGTTATGCCATCAGTGTAATGAATTACACAACCAAGCAATGAGACATTTTAATTTACACAGTAACATTGACTTACCTGTCAAGAAGAAAGCAGGCAAGTTCAGCGTCCCTTTGGAAATCTTTCTGAGTCATGAGCGCTTTCCACCTGGGAAAAGCGACCCCGATGTTTACCCTTGTTTTTTTTAATTCGCCGGTCCCGTTGTTTTTTTTATTCACTTTTACACTTTTTTCGGTGATAAGGATTCCTTCTCCTTCGCCGTGACATAACTATGATCTTGCATTACGACCAAAAGTGCAGTGCAGGTTTTAGTTTAGTGCCGGGTAGGTAATAACGTCTTGTCCATGCTGCTTCTCTGTGAAAAATGAATCGCAAAAACGCGTTTTGCCCTATTGGTACTAGCAGGTAGTGCTTTATGTCCCTCTCGACAGTTCGTAGTTTTTTGTAGACTGGAAAGACATGGAAGCCCACGTATGAGTGACCCGCTCTATGTAAAGACAAATAACTGATTCTTCGCCCAGGAGGATAAGTCAGATTGTTGGCGTAGTTTATTTTACACCAATGAGGATCTATTTATGAATGAAGACGTTGACTTGAGGTAATATAATACTTAAAAAAATTACATAGTGTCCCTTTAAAAAAAAACAACAACATTTTAAACATAAACTGTCATATAGAAAGATCAATATCATATCTCAATTTCGCTTTCCTGTCATTGGTATAGCTGTTGGGCTTTGATATAACAGCAGGGATTTATTGGCTTGTAAAACCACACTTGCAGACACAGGGGAACCCAAGTGCACGAGTGTGTGTCTTCAATAGCACAAAAGGTACACACCACCTCTCCCTAACACTGATAAGCTGCCATTTTATAATAACTGTAATTTTGACATATCGGGATATTTCTCTGACAATTCTTGTGACATTTTAACTTTCCACCTTTTATTTTTACCACTGTGATTTTTTTATATGGACAGCTTGTCAAAGCCCATAACACTGCTTTTGCATCTTAAAGGCCTTATACATTTTATCTATTAAGTGTTAACATGTCAACCAACAGTAAACAAATTATTGTTTAGAGTGTAGATTATTATTCATATTTATGTAGACCTTATTCAATATTTTGATAATTATGTTTTGAGAGGACTTTGTCCATTATCTATTGGCCTTTTTCACAAAAAGAATTTGGGCTTGACAGTATGCACAAGTGTGACGAATAACATTATGTCTTTGAGTGCCAGTCGTTTTCTAAAACAGAAAGTGCCTTGTGCCAGCTTTGACGTATTATTTTGTTGATAGCACTCAAGAGTTGGATTTTAAACGACGTCCAAATATGTCAGTGGCACCAAATGAGTTAATGACGCTTTGTATGACAAAATGTCCCGTAAACAATCATGACAATGTGATAGTCATGTCAGCACAATACCAAGACCTCGATAACCAAAACAGCTAAATGCAATTCAACCATCATGTGCTTTTCTTATTGTGACATGTCAAATTGTGCTCTATAGTAAACACTACAAAATTATGCAAATTTGTTTGATACTTTTAATTTGATATTTTCTCATACACTCCAAAAACATGAAGGTTAGGTGGATCAAGACCCCAAATATCTTAACAAGACCTGCTCTTC
The DNA here is from genome assembly GCA_029721515.1 of Synanceia verrucosa. Classification (NCBI taxonomy): domain Eukaryota; kingdom Metazoa; phylum Chordata; class Actinopteri; order Perciformes; family Synanceiidae; genus Synanceia; species Synanceia verrucosa. Next base: position 10,287,943 of record CM056555.1, read on the forward strand.
ACTGGAAAGCTGGGATAGGCCAAAACATGATTAAGTAAGAGGATAAAACAAATTAATCATTTCACATAGTGAAGCATGTTCTTCGTCAACAGATGATTTAAAATACTTTCACATATATGGTTTTAATATATATAATTTAAAGCCAATAGATTTTACCCTTTGGCCTTGGTATTAATTAATAGGTAAGGTGTGCTTTTGATTGTCTAGTAGGCTAGTTCAGCGATTAAAGAAGTCACCACCAGGGTCATTTTAGTTCTCTAGATCTTAAAATAAATAAATAAAATCAAAGCAAATCACATTTATTTGTTACATACATGATACATACACAGTATAATGTGCAGTAAATTGTGTCTAACTTCAGAAAGCAGCTAAGAAAAGAATAGAATAAATAATAGAGAGTAAAATAACCAAATTAAGTGACATGTTTTTCAAAAGACAGAAACAACTATATCATTACATTTGAGAAGGAATTGAAATAAAATAAATAATAAAATAAAATAATAACAAAATTATGAGTTACAGAAAATAACCCATACTTATAACAGGTTACTACTACTACTACAGTTATTACTACTATATTATCTATTTTTTCTATTTATCTGCATTCTGGGCTTTTTGCGGTCCAAGATGATGGAGAATACAAGGAGATACAAACACTAACTAATAATTTGTATTATTTGTTTATGCCTCCTATTTTTATAACAAATAGGCACTAATTCAGGCCAATCATTTGATTACTGGACTTACCAGTAACAGAATAGAATAGAATAGAATAGAATAGAATATTATTGAATTTCATTGAAACAAATGTGAAAAATGTCATGTCATATATTTAAATATTAAGTGCCGATCAGGTTTATGGTAAATGCTTTTTTATCCAAAGGGTCCAATAGCTTGATCTTGCACATAGTGTACTTTTGCATGTATTTTAATATGCTTAATGAAAAAATGAGTGTGTGTGGAAAAACCTGAATGAAAGTGTTACTCTCTCTCTTAAATACCCTTTGCAAAACTAAATATGTTGAGTACCACTTTAAAGAACCATAAGGGAAGTTGATGCTGCTCGTATCCTCAGAAACCACTGCGTCCTAACTCTACCGTACGTCAACTGTAGCCGTCGTAAAATGACGTGAATACGGTGATGCGGAGGGACAGAAAACGAAAACAGCGGGCTTGTTTGAAGCTCTTCGGTAGTTGTTGATCACGGTGTGATTCACTGAGAAAGTTTGCTTTGGTTTTGAAGAAGAGGCTACAAGTAGAACTTTTAGTGGGTGACAAAACACTGCCGTCGAGAGTTGTTGTTGTGACTTAACGCGGAAGGCTGTCAACGGCAGACAAGACAGGAAATATGAATGTTGTTAACTTCAGTGGCTAACGTTAGCTAAGATAGCTACAGTAGCACTGTGTTGTGTTAGCGCTGTACAGCTTGTGCTACACTGTTGACAATTCTCTGGTTAGGAAGCTACCGAAACAGGTAAGAGACGTGCTGTGTAGCGTTACACTTTTCCTAAAGAGAGTCTTGTGTGAGCTTGCACGTGTTATCGTACTAGTATAAAGACGTGCAACTAACGCTAGCTTATGTCAGGTGAAAAGAGCCATCTGTATAATTTTCACAACCACTGCCTACTGCTACTATCTGTTGTTACTTTGCTTCCCTTTTAGTCCTAAAATGTCCTCAAAAGATGACAGACGCATCCTGGCTTTGGAAGAGCAAGTGAAGAGTTTATCAGATGAGTTAATGCAATGTCAGGTATGTCTGATGAATGTGTGTTCAAAGTAATGTGCAAACACTGCTGGATTGTGGCATCTGCTATCTGAAAGATTTACTATATTATAAAAACACACAAATAATTAAACCTTGCTTCCTAATTACATAATTACACAGTAACAATGGAATTGTTTTAAAAATTGGGGCATTTATTGACTGAACTGAACAGCAAGTTAGGTCAGCAAATCTTCAGTGCTGTTGCCAGTTTTTCGGTGTGAACATATTTTTCATTTATCTCATACATAAGCCATTACATCTACATAATTGAACTTTATACAATCCCAGTGAAGCAGTGAGTGAAATTAATTTCTCTTGCCCATTAAAAAATAGATTCTTTATCATCTATTTCCATGGACTGAGGGTGAACTGTGTCACTCCAACCAGCTTATGGATTATTTTTGTCTGATTACATGTACTCTTACAATCGCCAGCGACTCCTGCTTTACAGTGCAGCTTTTTTGGCCTTTTACTTCTGTTTCACCTCCACAAATTTGAACACTTAAGACATGAACTCATGGTAATTGTTTTTAGGTTTATGAGCAGCTGACAGTTGAAATTATCTGTTATTAGACAATTGGGGATCAGTTGAATTTTACTAAATGGCTAAACTGCTGTTTAGCTGCAAAAATCTGTAAATAACACAGCCACACTTTATTGAAAGTTCAGCAAAGAGAGTAAATTATGTGCAGCAAGTATGTGCTTCCAGAGTACATTTGAGGAAATTGAACCCCCATTTTTCCTTTTATTCTCATAAATGCAGTCAAGTAGACACAGAAAATCCTCATCAGCAGATTTGTGGACCTTTCAGCTTCACTTTGAGAGTCAGTGATTGAGGGAGGATGTCCCTGCATATTCACCACCAGGTGGTGCCTAATAACATGAGTGAACTTCACCCTGCGTTTCTCACTTTGCATATTCATAATACCTTTCTTTACAGGTGGGTAGACAGGCAGCTTAAATGTGTTACATTTAAATTTTTACTAGACTATAGATACACCTGGCCTTACACATGGGGCAGGAACATTTGTTGTGGTGCTGTTTGTCTATTCACCTTACATGTAAAGTTTGACTCTTGAAGTTAACTTTACTCAGAAAAAGATGTTTGACACCTTCAGACCTTCAGACACAAGGCATCCTTACACATGTGTGCACATGCATGCACGCACGCACCTATGCAATTCAATAAACCAAAAAAACGTCATTGATTTGCTTCAAATTCAGGACACTGAATATGAATGATGGACAGCTGAAATGCTCTAGACCCAATAAAAAACCCAGCTGATAACAGTATGTATATTTAAGCCTGTTTTTAATTTATGAAATACTTGGTTGGAAACCATACGTATGATGATTTTTTTTTTTTTTCTAAGGTGTTCTCATGAGGGGGTTTGCTCACAATTGGTGTGCATCACTTATTTATTGATATCACTGAGTATGTCTTCATCCTGCAAACATTTTGACAGACAAATAAGATCATCTTTACACTGTAACATCTTTGTAAATATGTGTGTTTCATTTATAAAACACTATAATATAGAACTGCCAGTGATACTTAGACTGTTGCTGCTGCCCTACGCTGAACATCGCAGCCATCCTTGGTGGTCTTGTCTAGAGTAGAACATCAGTGATTCTGTCTATCTAATGGGAACCTTTAGTTGTACAGTGCACAATTTAAATAGTGCCATTTGAATTTCACTGATGTCTAAAGTCTCTGGCAAGACGTACTTCAGGACAGCCATTAACTACAAAGAGTCTCATCTGTCGGCCAGCAAATGTTTCTACTAGGCCATGGTAATTTTATTAATATGTGGCTGAATTCCAGATGCTTTCTTTGGTATTTCTTCCAGCCCATGGTGTCTCAGTGTCTGGATTCAAAATGAATAATTCAGCCATCATCAAACACACATTCAACGCTTTAAGTACACATATGGCAAAGGAGAGCGCTTGATGAGGGTCCTTACGAAACACTTGTCTGTGGAACAGCTAATGGCAGCCAAAGGCCAGGCAGAGGGAGACCACCTATTTCAAGTCAAGCACGCAGCTTAATTTCATCGTTAACTGCATTGCAGGGCTGATTTGATGAGATCTCTATCCTCCTTCACCCTGCTCCCATTCTGTATACATACGCACAGATGCATACATAGACAGAGATCTACAGTCCTTCCACTTATGTGTTCAGCTCATGGTCTTATCAAGGTCTGCTTCTGCCATTTTAGTAAATAATTGATTAGACACTTTTGATAAGGGGGTTAAAATTCATCTACTAATTGGAGACCAGTAGATTCCAGTGGGAGGGATGACTTTTATCTTATGATGATGTGAACATAATTTATCAGATAATTTTATATTAAGTCGATTTGGTATAATTCTGTCTTTTAATGTCAGAAAGTGTAGTTTTCAGATGTCCCTCATTAAATGTAATGTAGCTTAAAAATGTTTGAAAAAAAAAACAGCGAGACAATTTGAATTGGAAATGTGTCAGGGGCTGGGTGAGTTTTTCTACTTGAAGATGACTCTCTCTGTCATCAGTTTTAAGTTTCTTTGGGGCTAGTTACTTTGGAGCGGTGGTGGAAAACATATCCAGAGCACAATTGATTAATAAGGAAAATGCAAGCTCGACTGCTGTGTTTTGATTTGAATCCCAACTCTCCCCAGTCATAAATAGTGCATAATGACAAGTGTCAATGCCGGCTCCCCTTGAGTCGAAGGTCACATCTCAGTGATGAGAATTCCTGCTCAGAGAGGCTCATGATTAGAGAGGGCAGGCCGGATCAAAAACTATTTTGTACAAGATATTTAAATTATTGATCGCTTACCCCTTCTGTCATATGCTAATGCCATAGAGCTTTCTATTTATTTTTGGGTTTTTCATTGAGAAAAGCAGCTGTGTACTCATTGCATTTTGAGACAAATTCATCAAAAGCTATTTATCTCAATTAAGAGAGCCACTGACTCACTGAATACTTTATTTTTACAGGCAGACAAGGAGTTTGTTTGGTCCCTATGGAAACGTCTGCAGGTGGCAAATCCAGACTTGACCCAGGCTGTCAGTTTGGTGGTTGAACGGTGAGTGGATTCATCTTTCAAATTGCTACCTGAGAGGCTCAATAGCCGAAAATTCCTTTATCTCGCAAGTGAAGAGAAATATGTGTGAAAGTCGTTCAAGGGGTGTTTAAGGCACCTTGGCCGTTCTGCTGGGGTTACAACGGAATCTGGTGCAGATGCTGATTTAAGCTGCCTTATCCCCGGTCTAGCAGTTCAACCATGGAAACCCTTTTAATGAAAACACTCCTCCTCCACCGCACCCATTCTGGACAGTTGAAACACTCCTGCCAAATACTTGTCTTTATCGGATAAATTGTGAGCTTGAATATGACCTCTCTTGCAGTGTGGCTAAGCCACACCAAGCACAGTGGCATGGGAACTTTCAGAAAAGAACAGGCTCAGGCCTTTTCACAGTGGATGCACAGTTGGCTAAATTAAATATATTTGTCTTTATTACGAAAAAAAAGACTACAAATGAACTTTGACAGTTATTTTTTTGCATGATATTGAAGTGAATCTCAATACCTATACAGGTTTGACTGAGTTTTTTCCTTTTGAGGACACCTGAATGATATCTTATCGTAGGTGTCTATCATGTACATTCTGAGTTCTGTCAGTTGTTAGTAGACCCTTAGTATGGTTAAAACGCAGTGCAGCAGCGTGCAGAGAATTCCTCAACACCTGTGCCTCTCATTCCTTCTCCAGCCTCTTCAGTTCCGTTATAGCCCCATAGGAAACCCATCAAAGTATGTTGGTCCGCTGAGACTCGTGGGGGAACATGCACCCATGATGTGTATTGTATCACCTGATGCGCAGGAGGATATTGACATGGTAATTGTGTCGACTCCAGTCAAGCGCTGGTGCCCACTGGGAACCGCCATTCAACCTCCCCTCCCCTTCCAGTGAGGATCTTGTAGAGTGATTGGTTGGTTGCTCAGGACATGGTGAACACAGCCCAATATACAAGGAGATGTAGCTGGGCCGGCCTGCGTTCCAGCTCCTTCGGGGACACCAGATACTTATTTCTGTGTCTGCCAAGGGAGAGGGCTGATCAGAAGAGGCAAAGAGACGAGAGGAGAGGCCTCACAGATGGGAGGTGTGGAAGGAGCGAGTGTTGAGTGGAGGGAATGGGTGGCCCCTGGTGGCTTAAAGCAGTTGAAACAAACAGGTCCCAACTTGATGCCTTGTTTGTGTCTCTCTGAAAGTCCATTATGATAAAAGGGGTGTTAGTGGGCTAGAAAGAAAAGTTCAGAGTTTGATGCAGCGGCAGGAAAGTACAGTAGCTCACATTTTATAACAGATTTACCTTTTTATTCACATTGATAATACTTTCTCCATTCTGTTTTCATAAAGATGATATGAAAAGAGTAAAAAGAACACTAACTGCCTTTATGTAAAGCGACTTTATTTATTTGAAATTGATGTTAGGGATTAGGGAATTTGAAATTGATGGTAACTGCCACAAAGTGCATGATTTACACTCAAAGTGCAAAAATATTCAAATTAACTAAAATTATATGCATATTTCTGTATTCTTGTATTTCTGTAATTTCTGCCTGTCTTTCTCTCTCTCCATATACTGTGCATACACTGTGATTTAAAGGTCTAAAACAATTACAGTCACTCATTTTTATACATAATACAATACTTTGCATTGTTCTAAACCAATATCCACAAGTCTTGATGACTGTGGACACATGTCTCTTTGTTTTTCTTTTCTCTTTGTTGTAGTGAGAAGCACAAAGCTGAGCTCAAGGACAGGAAGGTGTTGGAGATTCTCCAATCGAAAGACTACAAGATACAGGAGCTGGAACAGGTACGTTCAGGCCACAAGGTCTGAAATATTTACTTGACAAAGGCTAGTTGTAGTTATAAGCAGTGAAAGCTCCAATTAGTTTATAATAATAGACTAAATCTGCTTTTTTTTTTTCAAAAGGTACCATTTTTTTGACTTTGTAAACTGGTCACGTCTACACGTCTGTGTTTCTGCTGCATTCCTGCTTGCTGGCATACAGGCAACAACTTTACATAGAGCTGTATGTCATTTAGTAGAGGGATTTTTCACTGTTCAGTCCACTCCAAAAATGGAGTGGACTGAGCAGTGTACATCACAGGTTTGGCAACAAACTTTGAACAGTGACCCTGTTGCTAAGCAGCCATGATAATTTGGTCAGCGTTTTTTTTTCCTCAGAAACGGAGTGATAGTGAAAGTGAAAGTGCAAAGGAATTGCATGTCATCGCAGCAGCGGTACAGCTACAATATGTGGTTATCATATAAAAAGCTTTGATCCAATCAGATTGCGGATCAGATTTGAGCTCTTGGTTTTATATAACATAATAATAATAACAACAGAATTTGTGTATTTTTATCTGAACTTCTCTGTCTTGCCTCCTTTAGTTATTTGTCCCACCCTTTGAGTCATATTTGTTGATGGTATGATGGCTGATGATAATGACATCACTAATGTAATTTACTCCAAATCATCATCCCTTCATTGAAGCATCTGTAGGTCTCCTTCATTAGGGTCCCTCATCTAGAATCGTGTTCATTCTTAATGAGTCTGGCTGTAATGGAGTCATCAGCAACTCTGCTACCGGTCGATACAGTAGCTGTGGTATTAACTCATAGTGCAAGATATATGATCAAACTTTATTGTAGTGTAGTTTGATGCCAGTAAACTCAGCAACCAGCCAACTTAGTGCACAGTTTTCTCACATGATTCATGCAGTGATTTCTTTAGCGCTGCGGTGTACACATCAAGGACTGATTTAAAAAACAGAATAACAAAAAACAGACAGTCAAGTGCAAGTGGTATTAAAGTCGCCAATGTTGGAGAGCTGGCAAGATTTGAAAGTGGCATCTCCTCTAAGCCTCCTCTAAGCTCCACCCCCTCCTCCTCCTCCCATCAGTGCTCTGTCCAAAGCCACGCCCCCTCTCCTGCTAACTCGGTATTTCTGCACAGGAGCGTGCTGAATATTTCCGGCAATGGTGAAATAGCAGAAATGGCGTTGGCAGGACGAGACATGATTGGTTCTTACCATTGGGACCGAATGGCAGGGATTGGTCAGAGGTTTTATTGTCCTGCAACTGCCACAGAGGTCTGATTCTTGTCCTTCCTTTTTCTGAATACATAATCTATTGACTGCTCTCAGGATGGCAGGACCATTTCACCCAGTAGAACAAAAGTGCTTCCGAGCAGGATTACGAACTACAGCTTAAGTTTCATAAAATATGATTAATGAAACGTTGTGTCACACGTGAAGATATGCTTTGTTTCATAAAAAAAACAGCAAAAAGATTTATTAACAAACTGATGCATTAGCACCCACTTCATTTTCAGCCTCTGGATAGATGTGTGGCCATTGTTTTTTGTCTCTGTGAGAAAGGCCTAGAGTTGTATTTTGTGCACAATAAAATTAAGGTTGTGTTTACATCATACAAGGCCTCCTCTCAAATCGCTAAACATCATCTAACTGAAGTCTGCTTGAAGGCTTTGATGAATTGACATTTGTATTGTTATGTAAATATGCAACTATCATTACTATGATAGATGAAGACTTTTCCAGTGTGTCACATTTGTGAACTGATGCTTTGGACTAAGAGCTGTTGTAATTCATACATTCATTCATTCCTCATAAACCAAGTTAGCTTGAATGTATGTGTAATAGATTAAATCTATCTCCATATAATCCACTGATCTGATGAATTCCAGTGGCTTTCACAGACAGCCAATAAAATGTCAATTAATTCTTCCAACACTGTACTGTGTTGCTTCTGTTTTCTATGGAAAGTGCCTTGTTCTACTCTTTAGACTGTTGGTAATGAAGCTTAAAGACTTTTTGAGAATCTCATTAAGAGCACTGAGCTCTGTGCTGTGTCATTCGGCCCTCTGACAGTCATCATCTCATCCACAGACTTGAGCCATACACACCCAAAAAGTGATTAATTGGTTTTTCCTCTTTTTTTTGAGATGTGATGGTCCACTGAGTCCATACAGGATCTCACACTCCTCTTAATATCTCCAACTCTGATGTTTTTTTTCCTCCAGTCTTTCTTCCACCTCTTTCTCTATATACTTCCCCTCACTACTCCTTTCCATTTTTGTAACATAATTAGCTTTCATTTTTGAACTGCACTGGGAATTTTTAAATGCTAATCTTTCTGTCCTAGACCTCTTAACTTAGCGGAACCCCCCTTTTTTCTCCTCTATCAATTGAGCACTGCTAGGGTTCAAATTGTTCTTGCCTACCTCATTATCAACATTTGAATTTATTTTCTGCTCTCCAGTATAAATCTCTATTAAAGCCCCTCTGTTCTTAGCAAGGAGAGCTAGGAGTACCGAGGAACGCTAAATCCACTATCTGGATATATCTGAGCGATTTCCCTCAACATGGCAATTAATTGCATCCCAGAGCATGGTGTTATTTGAGTGGAGAGTGTACCCACAGAAGGCTGTGGATTACAGGCCAATGCCAAACCCCAGCTGATTCAGTGTTAAGAGGCCAGCCCCCTCCTGCTAACGCCACAAAGGCTGCCAAAAAACATGAACATGAAGTGAACATATACCAGCATCAAAAGTGGGTGGTCATTAAAATCACTCAACAGTTTCTGCTGGCTCCTGGTTTGATGAACCCTGCAAATCATTAAATTGTTCATAATAGAGCTTTCTGATATTTTCCGACTCACAATGGTTACATCTTAATTATGTGTGGTAGCTGTCTATTTGGAGCTTTGGATTAACTGATATGTAAATTTTTGATTGAATTAATCACAACTGTTTTGATAATAGATCAATCAGAGAAAGAAGGCTAAAATATTTTGAACTTAAATGTGACAGTTTGAAAAGACATTTACTGACATCACCTTTTTTCATTGTTTTCTAATGCTTAATATATCTAACAATTAATCGGGAAAATAATTGAGGAAAGGTTTTCATTCCTTCATACATTATCTACTTTATATTTACATATAAATTTAAACATATTTGTTATGTTGGTCAAGACAAAATCCAGATCCTTTTTTATGTATTTTTTTCAGGTTTCCAAGACTTAAATCCATTATATCACTTGTGGCACTCCTTTTTTCTCTTTCTAACTCCTTCTTTCTGTCCTTTTTGCTGTCTTGCTGTCTGCCACAGAAAGTGACAGCGCAGCAGCAGGAGATTAACAACATGGGACAGAGGAGGATGACAGTGGACGAGGATAGTGCCTTAATGAAGAAGGAGCTGACAGCTCTGCGTGAACAACTGGTCAATAACAGTCAGGAACTTAAGGTTGGTGGAACAAATTTTCTGTGACAGTCTGGGCCTCCGATTCAAAAAGTCTCTTTTCAGTGTGGCACTGAACACGACAAGTCCCCCGTGGCGATAGCCACAGGCAGTTGAATCATTTAGTAGAGAAAAAGAATTGCTCAGCCCTCCTGAACACAATCTCTATGTCTTTGTGTCTTCTCCTCTTGCTTTTTGCCCTCGCTCTGTCTCACCCTTTCTTGCTTTTAGCTTTCTTTCTTGCTACTGACAACAGAGAATACTTAACTGCTGAAAACACTGCTGTGTGTGTGTGTGCGCGCACATGCGCTTGGGAGAGAAGGAGGGAGAGAAAAGAAAGCAGGTTGTTAACTTACAGATAAATACTTAATGACTGCTTCAGTGAGGGAAAGTGAAAAGTGTGCTTGTGATGGTGTGGCTTCTCCCTAATTATGCTTAGTTGGGACCTGGCTATGATTAATTGATTAAGGAATGGTCCTCACACAGTCTTGGTGAGGTCTCATGGCGAGAAATTGTGGGGGACAGCATCAAAGAAGACCTAGGTTGAGTCTAATGGGTCTTGCAGCAAGCAGCATCCTCATTAGGAGCCTGTCATTAAAGCCGACACACTGGCCCCTGTACCTGCATGAGCCCAGCTCTTGCGGCACGGCTCGGCCCACTCCAGCGAACATCTGGCCGTATGGGCCCAGTCATACAGCACAGGTGACCTTGGCCAATCAGCGGCCCATGCAGGGGGCTCCTGCAGCAAAGCAGCTCCACTGTTTACATATTCATTTCAGCCTCAACCCCATGGGCTGCTCCTCTTCTTGTACCTCTCTGTCTTTCTTTTTTTCATTCTCTCAGTGTGAATCGCTACTTTTTTTCTCTCCTTCCGTCGCCGTTGTTTATTTGGCCCTCATGACCCTCCCACTCTCCTCCTTACACACACACACACCTCTCTTATCCAGGAAATGAAGAAGGAGTGTAGGAGGAAAGAGGAGAAAGAGCGGCAGGTGGTGCAGGCTCTAGAGAAAGAGAAAGAGGGATTAACCTCCCGCTGTGCTGCCCTGCAAGCTGACCTGGAGGAGAAAGAGAGGCAGGCCAACAGCCATCGAGACCGGTGGGATGCTGCCCAGGCCAGAGTCAAGGTATGAACACAGGGACAATCCTATTCAGACACACACACACACACATTTGTGCAGGAAGGGTCCTGTCCTCTAGCTTTCCCTTTCTTCTGCACGCATTGAACTCTCTGATCCCTCATACCTTTTCCTCTTCAGCATGTGAATATAAAAAGATCTCAGAGCAGACAATTTAAATATGCAGGGACTATATTCAAAGGAAGGAAAAATTATGATTCAACATGGGGAGATGAAACTTCCTAGGTTGGGATAAAAAAAAATGAGGTGAGCTGACAAGCAGCAAATATATGAAATCTCTGGACGTGATTAATACAGTGATTAAACGATAACAGCAGTGTTGCTTTTTAAACATTCAACCAATCAAATCACAATCAAAGTCCTGAGGAGTTTTCCATCTCAGCCGTCTTTTGCCATCCCCTCACAGAAATCATCCGCCTGCCAATACTGGAGTCTCGAGGCATAGGAGCAGCTGAGGAGCCTCATTCTCCTCCTTGCTCATAGACTAATTGTTGTGAAACGTATTGCTACGCTGCTCAAACAGGAAGTCTTGAATAAGTCAGGGCTGCAGAGTAATTACACTTGGACGGATGGAGCCCAGCAACTAGTCTATGCACATCCATCACAGCCTAAGACACTCCACCTGTTCCTCATTTTTTGTATCATACATTGATTTGAGAGATTGAGATGAAGAACACGAGGTGTGCGGTGGATACATCATGCCAATTTGTTTTACATAGAGAAGATTTGTCCAGGAATTTAAATTTAATCCGATGCATGAGTAGACAAGATAGGAGGTATAGGAGGTGGATGCAATTCAAAGGAAAACAGTATGATAGCCCTAAATCCAAAATTGGTGATCTTCCTTATTATGTTTGCTTATTTAAATATTTAAAAAGAAACTCTTGCAGGGTAACCATAGTCTATTGTTAAATTTTGTTACATGTATAGAAACTAAACAAACACAATTGCTATTTATTTTATTTTCACTTATACACACAAGTGTTATGGTATCTTTTCATGTTCTGTCTTGTAATTGCCATAGACTAATTAATTTTGCATGTGATTAGTTCTGGCCCCGTAAAATGTCTTTTAATTACGTTTAATCCATCAAGGTTTGGGGACCTTTGCGATTAAGATGCAGTGCCCTGATCTGCTCTAATGGTTTCTTCTTATTAAGAAAAAGCTGTCACTAACACCTTGTCTCCCACCTGCTGCACAGTGAAAGCAGTGTAATTGCAGCAGCTGTGGTCCTACATCTGTGTCTCTCCACTGGCTCTGCTCTGCCACGGTGTTTTGACAGTGCTTACAGCAGTGCAAAACCAGTGTAGTTACATGTGTAAGTTGGAAGTAAATAGATATGGAGCCTAAAAGAGGCTTTAGTTGCTGTTATAGTCTTAAAGTGACAGAAATGGGAGCTATTGTGCAGCCAGTCACAGTGTATGAATTATAACTGAAGAGAATCTGTTGCGTCGGATGATGAGATGGAAAACAGCAGTGTAGACAATATCAAATAGGGGTTGTTTAATATCCCATATTTACATTTTGTGAAGTGGAACCTTTGTGAGGCTCTATGTTCCCTGAAATAGAAATGACCTGTTGTTTCTCTTTTCCACCAGGAGTTGGAGGAGGAGCTCCACAATGCTTGGATGGAACTGTCCAACTTGCAGAGCCTCAGTAGCAGTCTAACAACTCAGCTTTCTTCTAAAGACAGGGAGGTGGCAGCAAAAGAGGGGCAACTCAATCAACTTCGGTGAGCATCACCCAGTATGCCAGCTCGTTTCCTTGTAACAACCACACCTGAACTGGTTGTATTTATGGGCAATTTCATTAAAGGAAATACGTGTCTGTCCCATGCAGACATGCGTGTACATTACTTCACATGGGATACTGCGTAGAGCAGGTAGTATATTGCTCGCTATGCTGGGAGGCTTCAGGGTGACACAGATTTCTTCCAGTCTGGCTCACCTAAAGCCACTTGATAAGCCCTGCATAGTGGATGTGCTTCAAAAGAAGGAGAAAAGGGAAACAGGGCAGGCTTTGGCTAAGCTTTAGTCGATATGATAAAAAAAAAAAACTGTGAGAACCATAGGAGCCTTAGTGGTAATCTCAACCTTTTTTAACTACTTTTCTGTTTTAATGCCAGAGGCACTCTGACATGTCAGTCACGTCAGGACTAGAGACCGTTCTTTAGGTTTTTTGATCAGTGAATGAAGAGTTCCTCATAAGTTAGCGGAACATTTACTGATAATTGACAGTTCTGGCACACAAAACAAATTTCAGAAATAAACTTTTATGTTGATTTTGGTATGTTGCATTGTTGACTGAAGAAGTAAAAGTTTTTCCATTTTCCAGAGTTTACCCAAGTTCTGATCATTAGAATTATATTTATATAAAACTTTACACTTTTTAACAGTTTCACAAATTCAGTTATAAAATTGAAGAGAGACGAAATATTTTAAGTAAAATTTTTATAAAGATATAACTGACTTATACTGATTCTCTGACCCTCCTCACAATGTTTTAGATGAATTGTCAATATTTTTACATTTCATTAAATTTCAAGTTATTAATGAAGAAATGAAGGCAATAACTGCTCTATTGTGTAGTACTAAACAATATTCTCATATTAACAGGCACAGTGCCTATGTACACTATGGATTTGTCTAACATGCTTGTGTGTGTGTGTGTGTGTGTGTGTGTATGTAGTTGTGAGTTTGCAGAGGTGCAGACTCTGTACAGGCAGAGCACAGAACATGCTGCAGAGCAGAGTCATCTGATCAAACAACTGGAAGGACTCAACCTGGACACTCAGAGAGTCCTGAGGAACCAGGAAGAGGCACATACTGCTGACACCACCTCCTACCAGAGGGTGGGTACACACCCACACACACACACACGTGCCGAACCTCTAACTCGTCATTATTATAACCACTTTGTTGTGGTGCTGTAACCTGCAATTATTTGATGAGTGCCAGACAAGAAGAGCTTTTCTCACCTGATCCTGTTACTGTGACTTGGTTGTCAACCTACCATGCCTCAGACTGGGGACTGTACTGCTGTGCCACACACAGCACTACACAGGGAGGGGGGTAGGGAGTTATCTGTGGCAATAAAGAATCATAAAACATAAATGACCATATTTGGGCTCATTTCTAGGGATGTAACAATATACTCAACTCATGATTAGAACAGAATTAAACATGTAAAAACTATAAATTATATTTTCTCTTATCTTTAACAAATTAAAGAGAATCCTTTTTTATTTTTCTGTGGTAGGGTAAATTGGAGAATACAATGTACATGTGTGCTTCTTAAATGTGCAACTGAAATTATATTTAATCTTAAATAACAAAAGAATAAATGAAAAACTGGATTTTTAAAACAACATCCCACATCAAAATAACTAAATGAACAAAAAAATCACCTCAGATTTGAAACTGAAACTGGTCTCCACTTCCTTGATTTCAGAATCATTTCGACCGCCACCACGTCTCTCATTTCGTCTGAACACTTGACAGTGACGTATGACGTTGATCTAGTGAACTCAAAAGTAGATTACGTGCTCCTCTGTTTAAAAACGACACGGCGATTCAGTGTTCGTCTCAGCTGATTTTAATCGTCACACATTTGTAGCGATTTTTAATTGTATTACCGCATGTTCTTCTTTCTGTTGTCCTTTTATATTTCCTATTACTGTGGGAATAAGTTGGGCTCTCCTCGAACCAAAGTCATTTTTTAGACCAAAAGCAAAATCTTGTGCTTACCAAAGATGTGCTCATAAGTTTCTTACTAAAAGTCATTCAGCATGAAAAAAGGCATAGAAATGACTAATCAACCAAAGAAATCTTTCTTTTCTAGTACCAAAGTGACAAATAAGTTAATGTAATTGAATAACAGCACAATATATCAGTCTTCATGTTACCCAATCTCTAGAATGATTTTATCTCTTCTCCCCTCTATTCGATGTGCTAGCTGTCTGCTGTGACACATTGCTTCTTCAGCTTCCCACCTGCCATCCCTTTCCAAACTTTTTTCCTGTTTGTGTTTGTTGACAGCTGTACAAGGAGTTGAGTCAGTGCTACCAGGCCCTTGTGTCTAGTGAGGCCAACCTCCGTGACAGTCATCAGAAGCTCAGCAGCCTGCTGGCTCAGAAAGACCAACACATCCTGCAACTACAGGCCCAGCTACAACAACAGCAGCAGCAACAGGAACAGTCACAACAATATCAGCAACACCCCTCACCAAACAAACAGACCAACTTTAAGGTAAGCCTTCTTATTCTTCACCTTCTCCCCCACTTCTTTAGATTTTATGAAGTCCACCTCCAGGCTGAAAAAGTTGTTGAACTCTATGTATATGTATACAGTATATATGAATTATGCATTTATAGCCAATAAAATATGTATACGTGTGATTCCCTGCATAATGCATTTATGTTTTTTTTTCTTTTGCAATAAACACATGATATTGTGATACCTGTATAATTATCCTAAGGTACAGAGACAGATATGTGTAGGTGGATTAGTAGGCACAGTATTGACTGACAGACCCCAGCATGGCCTGTGGTGGTGGTCTTTAACTGAGAATCACTCTTTTAATATCGCTCTAGTTCACCCTTGATCCATCCATCTTTCTTAGCACCAGCGTCTTTCATGTCCGCCATCTGATCTTCTCCAGCTCTCGTCCTGGACACACACACACACACACACACACACACACACACACACACACAGACTTTATCTATCTTCTCTCTATCCTCCCACCCAAGTACCTGGATGTCCTTTTAACACACTCCCGTCAGATCGAAAGATAGATAAGAGGCAGAGAGAGGTGATTTAATTGGAGCCCAGTTATATTTTTGAAGATGTTGGAGTTCCAGTTCTACATCTGTCAGTCAGCAGGGGTTTGGCTCTAGCACACCACCTTTGAACTGTCACCCCAAGGCAATAGAGGCTCTAGTATAAACTAACTTAATGCTGCAGCCACATTTTAAGTGGGCTTTAACAACTCTTAATGATGTGGTGATAGGTGCTTCTTGGACCACACAGTGTCAAAGACTAGAATAGTAACACGTATCTGTATCTTGCACTCTTCAGCCACACAACCTCATTCTATCAACACTTCTTGTTATAATGAGCCTCTCAATCTGTTCTGCAGTAAGACTTTTACTTCAGTTTGAACTACACCTTATTGCAGATAATTCAACTCTATAGTTGATGCCACAGAACATATTTTTGCAGCAGTTATAATTTCTGTGCCTCCACAGACTGTAATTGTTTAATTTGATTGGTTGATATTTTCTGACAGTGTTGCCCTCAGACTGGAAGTTAAAAGATATCAGCTCAAATGTTAAGTGAGTTACAATCGCCCTTTCTCACTTAACCCTGTTAATTTAACCAGCGGTGAAATATAAATGGATCATTTAGTCAGTAATTAAATACAGTACTGCTGTGTTCCCCCAGTAATTAATACTACATTTAGAGAAGATGCAGTTAGTGCTGTGTGTGTGCGTGTAAATATGAACTGTATGTATATGAGTAGACATATAGATACTGTGTGTATTTTATCACCCTGAACATCCTCTCTCCCCGTGTCAAAGTGGAACAAAAATTCACCACACATTTCCAGGGCTGAGATGTAATTACAAAAATACTGCATATATAATAATCTATGCTAAGAATTAATATGAACTTTTGTTTGCTGAACTCATGTAGCTGCTGTCTGGCTAATTTGTTTCTTTAACTTTCTTACCTACTGACATCAAAGTGAACAGATCAGGTATCCCAAGGTATAGCACTCAGTCAGGAGGGCTTTCTGTTTCCCACTCTGTAATTTCACTGACAGGCTGTGTGCGTATGTGTGTTCGTGTGTGTCTGCGTAGACGCTTGTTTGACTAAAGGTGTGTGTATCCGAGCACATAATCGCAAATTCTGTAACAACTTCCTCCCGAACACCTGTTAAATTCTAATGCTCAGGTTGTTAAGGCAGATTTGATTTTAATTTTAAATGTTTTGGTGGAAGTTACCATTGGAGGTGATCAAAGTGCTGATCGCAACGGGAGCACAGGGGGGAGATGCAACACTCATTTGAATATGGACCAGAGCGACGGCTTTGAACACCCCTCCCGCAGTGGTTTTGTAGGGGGAGTGGGTATAAAGGAGGAGGGTGAGTGAGAGGAATAACACCCATTGTGTGTTATGCTTCCATGCTGTGTTCCAAGATTGACTGTCTGTTCTCGTCTGTCTTATGTCAAGTTAACTCTTTGCAGGAAGCTTAACAAGACTTTACAAAGGCTTAAACATGAACAATGTCCAGAGAAACCAAACAGTTCTGCTTGCTGTCAGTTATTGTGAGTCATGTACTGTTTTTTTCACTACTATTACTGCCATATTAATGAACTGCAGGGTCAGCAGCACAAGGTAAAAAAAATTACAAAATTACAACGATAATGTTTCTAGAACACATATTATTTTAGCACCTAGGTCTTCAAGGGTTAACTTTGCTCCCTGTTTTCTGAAGTTTTTATGTCTAAGCGACAAATGGGGACAACATTTTTTAAAATTGTTCCAGTATTGATGGAAAATGCTAGAACGCAAACATGCAGCCATCAAACGAGCCGAAAGGGCATGTGAGCAGTGTCAGTGTGGTGTTATGTTTAGGGATGCACATATCTGAATTTCAGATACAGATACCTGGGTGTTGGGTATAGGCTGATATGGAGTACACATCCAATACCAGTTTTTAATTAATAAGCTGCATATTCATTTTTTATGTGTAAGACATCAGACTTAGATATTGATATCATATGTGTATATATATATGTATACGTATATATACACGTATATACGTGTATATATACACGTATATACGTGTATATATATTTATATATACACGTATATACATTACATATACGTGTGTATATATATATATGTATATATATATATATATGTATATATATTAATGTATTATGTATGTATTAATGTATGCATCAGCATCTTTGTGAAATAATGCTCAAATTGCTCAAACCTTAAACAAGAATTAAAATTCCAGCAAACATTGAAATACACAATTAATATATCACAGTTTTCTGGAAAAAAAACATCTTTTTAAACATAAAAATAATCAATTTGTCATATTGCTAAAGCGAAAATCAGAGAGTATTTGGAATATTTGATTCATAATTATTTATTCTTAAAATTAGTTGATCATCACAATGATTGTTGGTCAGTCAGCAAATCCAGTCGTTGTTTCATCACATTTGCTCTGTTATATTGAGAGCTCTTCTGTATTGTGTATGTCTCAGTTTGTGTGTGCACTGAAAAACAGTTCGATATCTCCATAATGTCAGACTGGCCTCATGCCCCGTTCTTCTAGCTGTAGGGCCTGGCCGATCATCACTCACCTGGGTGACCCCCACGCACAATGAGATGCAGTCTGAACAAACTGGGTTGGGGAGTTTTACGTTGCCAGGTTGGGTGGTCACCATCACAGTGTAGTGGCAAACGAGTCCTCATTAGTGTACAAATTTCAAATATTTATAGTAGTTTAGTGTTTGGCTATTGTCAGAGCTGTGCAGTGATTAAAGACCAACATTAGAATCCATAGCAGACCTCAGGCTTTCTGGAACCTTCTCCACAGTAAATGACTGGTAAGTTGTTAATTGTGTGGGCAGTCATTCAAGGCGCTGGTTATTCTCTCATCAGCATTGGAAAGGGAAAATTAGGCATGCTCATTCACTCCAAAAAAGTTTCACATAAATATAAGAGAAAGAAGCCTTTTGTTGTTCAAATGTGTGATGAAACTTTCTTGATGTAGAATAATCATTTTTTTTTATATTTTTTTTGTCACAGTAGGGAATGCACATTTGTAAGTAATATAATACATGATAGCTGATTCAGTTTCATGGTGATCATGGATACTGGCTGGCTGGGGACCTTGAACAGAGCCTTTATTAATGTTATTAGTAATATCTGTGCTTTTCCTTCTTTGACAAGTCAAAAATGCCATTTTTCACGTCCAATCAACCAGTTATCGCAGATATAACCTCTCATTATGACCAAGATACCCCATCCCATCTCCATTTCCTGGCTTTTTGTTCGTAAAGAGTGGAGGAATTACAGTCATATTTTTATGCTTGTTTTTAGCATGTAATACACCAAATTGTCCCTCACAGTCCCTCACATGGGTTTTTCAGACCAAACCTTATTTCCCAAGGTGATCAGGTTTTTTTTTTTTTTTTTTTTTTTTATAAATATAGATTGAAAGAAGCCCACATGGTGCATCTCCAATATCTTGTTTTTTCAACATCTGCTTCTGGCTTGTTATTTATGTAAGCCAATCTTAATGCTTTTAGATGTATAATTAAAGTGCTAGTTACGCACACACACGCTCATAAATACACCCACCATTTTACGGGGTCACGTTTGGCTTAGGTGAGGCATTTCTTTTGATCATCATCATCATTAATAGCAACCATCGAGTCAAAGCGATGCAACCAATCCTACAAAGAAACTTGGAGATTAATTTTTCAACCAAGAGCTCAACAAACGGAGTTAGCCAGAGGCTTCTTTTATGTTTATGTACACAGAACAGTACAGAGCAGTATGAAGATACTTTTAGTCTTCTCAATGGAAGATTCAGGTTTCAGTAAAACTTGATGGAAAGCTTTTAGAAGTCAGATATTTTTGAATTGTCTTTAACATGGGTCTTGTTTTCAAGAGTCTTCAGTTTTTTTTCCCATCTGGACATGCATTCCTTTAACTTAATTGTCAGGACCTCCCTGGGATTATGTTAAATATTTAGTGCAACCTGCTGCTTGTATTTACATATGCCTTTACTCTTCAGTCACATCAGTCATCCTTTCCATAATACAACACTGTGTAAAGGTTATTAATTCAAATAATGCTCAATAGTTATAGTCGGATAAATGTTTTATGACGTACAATGCTATTTCTTGTTAACCACTCATCTTATATATGCGGAGTGTGTTTCCAATATTATCAGTGTTGTCAACATGAGTTTGTGTATGAGCATGTGTTTGGACCTGGGCCATGTCCAGGGCCAGAGACATACTAATGACATGGACTCCAGTGGTGTGTTTTACCAGCTCAACTGCTCTCATTAGACGAGAACCTCTGTGTAACACAGCTCGCCTCATTAATGAAGCACAGCCATGTGCCGCTGCAGATACATGCGCTCGCTCGTTCAGGCACATACACTCAGGTCAAAGCGGCTGTGTGGGAGGACTCAGAGCAGTGTGCATGCACAGGCAAACATACACACACCTTAAATCCATCGCTCACCGTGTGCTGTCCTTCTATAAAGTCCCTCTTCACCACACTACTTCACGCTCATACATATATGCACATACACATACACACACATTCTTTGAAGAATCACCATCTTGAATACAAAGTGCACCTGTCCTGATGGGGGGGCCATGCACCTTCTAACTTTCACTTCTGATGCCTAGCCAATCGCTTTCATAAATGCTGTCGCTCCAAAGAGTGTGTGTGTGTGTGTGCGTGTGTGTATGGGCCCCTCCTGATTATAGCTGCTTCATAATTAACAGTGATCAGATTTGTTTTGTGGCATAAATGGTGCATGTGTAGAACATTAGGCCTGGCAAGTCTCATTTCACATTCAGCTCAAGGGCTCGGCAGCAGACGGGTCACGAGCTTCAGGGAGCACAATCACAAGCCTCCCTCCATATGGTCCTGCCTGCCGCATCCTCAGCAGCGAGGGCCGCCAGTGCCAGACAAGTTCCCCCAAGAACCTAATCGTGTTCAGTAATTACCAAGACCGGCGTTTTTTTTTTTGTTTTTTTTTCCCCTCCCTCCCTCCTTCCCTCTCCATAATCTCTTGCTCTGTTATTCACTGCACCTGCATGCTCTCTTTCAGTCTCACTCTCTCTCCCTGTCCATTGCTTTCGCTAAGCTGCTTGTAATATGTTTATTTCGTTCCCTTTTTTATCTTTGCTTCTTTACTGTCTCACAGTTTCCCGGTCTTTTTTTTCCAGGATGAAAACCAGGATGGGGATGAGAGAGATTGTAAGAGGGAAAAAAAACCTCAGACGCTCCCGCATCAGTTAATTTCTAAATCGCTTTATGAGGCTGATGCCGAAAAACCCAGTCCGTCCTCCTGACTGCCTGGAAATTATAAATAATTGTAACAGATGCGCCAGTATGGCCGGCCTCCAATAAACGAGGCCCCAGATAATTTGACCAACCCCCTTTGACAGGCCAATTTAATAAAACATGAACAAAATCTTCCTCACTAATAATTTATCATCCCCTCTCCTCCCCTTTGGTTAAAGTTGATTACCCTGGCAGTTAACAAGGTCACGCCCAAATGCCAGGTTTCTGATAATGCAATCAGGACTCATTGGAAAAAAGGTGATGACATCCAGTGTGGAGTTCTTCATTACCTGCCCTCCCAGTAAAACACAATTGTGAATGCCTCTGCTTTAATTTGTTGTGTTCTGTAGACATGTCGTTGATAGCAGCAGGTGAGGCTGTTTTTTTTTTTTAAATTTTTCACTCTTTTTTGTTAAAGACTTAAGAAAAGGTGAGAATTTATACAGTATGGTGATGGAGTCAAGAAATATGTGGGTGAGTGTTAACTTCAAGACGAAAAGACTTGTCAGCAGACATCAGCTGAGATTATACAGTTACTGCGTGCAAATGGACGAGCTTAATCGTATAATAAAGGCATCAAAAACATATCAAATTCATGTGCACAGGCTATGGATTGTATAGGAACTGGATTCGCGAATACGATAGGAACTCCTGGTTTAAGACGTTGTTAATCTGCTTTGTGCCTCTTTGAACGGTGTCGTATCGTATTTGGAGCAGATTATTAGTTGACTGTTGTTGTTAAGTAGCCGTCAACTGGAAGTAGTTCTAACACCACTTGTTGAAAGGGCTACAGCGCCACCTATTGTAGTGGAGTCAGCCAGGTCGCTGACCGTTATCTGAATTAAACAAACTCCATGTGTACTTGAATTTTGGGACAGACCACCTGCCAAGTTGCAACATCAAATTTGGTGAAATCCAGTACGATCCTACCATGTGACCGCAGACAGTCTACCCTGTCCTTTGGGCTGTGAGAGCTTTTAATAACAGCAGCAGAAGTAATGTATAAAGGTGTAGTTGGTAATCTTGGAGAGCTAGCAAGATTTGAAAGTGGCACCTCCTCTAAGCTCCACCCCCTCCTCCCCCTTCCGTCAGTGCTCTGTCCAAAGCCGCATCACCTCTCCTGCTTACTCGGTATTTCTGCAGAGGAGTGTGCTGAATATTTCCGACAATGGTGAGATGTGAAGCGAGACAGAGGGGGGTGTGAGCAGGATGAGATATGAAGGCGTCTGATTGCTTCTTACCATTCAGTCAGAGTTTTTTCAGTCCGGCAGCTGCCACAGAGGTCTGATTCTTTTCCTTCCTTTTTCTGAATACATAATTTATTGACTGCTCTCAGGATGGAAGGACCATTTCACCCAGTATAACAAAAAGTGTATCTGAACAGGATTATCAACTATACGTTTAAGTGGCATAATAAAAACAATACTTGTACCATTGCATTATAGGAATTTTCATGTTCCAGTGTCTCCTTCAGTGGATGTGTGTGCTTTACAAGTTACATTAACCTTCTCTTCTGTTGGTGGCTCGTCTGTTTTATCAGTGTCCCCTTCAGATTGTTTTGGTAATCCCTGCTGTGTGCTGTGGTGTACAGATGCTGCTAGACTCTGGTAGTAGACACTGATTAATAGATGGGCCATGATAGCACACACAGCACAGTGCTGGAGGTGGGAGATGGCTGTCCCACTGCCACATCTGGTTGTTGACTTTGGCATCTCAAAATGTCATGTGGACATCTAGTATACAAGGAATAGTCCATTGAACAACTTTATTGTATAACTCTGTCCGCATGTGATTTTCTATATTTACTAGAATTTATTTTAGTCAGTCAAAGGAAGAAATGCAGGCTGCTTGGTCACCGTTAGTTTCCATGATCATATTATGGGCTTGTCTCTTACCTGACACACTGTGTGCTTATGACAATACTGCATTATGCGCTTCAATTTGCTGAAATAAAAATGATAATAAAAGAAATACCTCACCTATGTTATGCCCAGATTGTAAGTGCAGTTTTTATTCAAGTGAATGCTTTGTATTAAGCAATTTTCCTAGCAATAGAGTAACTGCTTAATTTACCATTACATTATGTTCCATATAGTGACTGAATGGCTGTTTGGTTTAATTTCTTACCATTGCTTGTTTGTCTCATATTTCTGTTGAATATTTGGTCCTTTATTTCCATACTGTTAGAGTTAAACCGAGGCTACTGTGTAATAATGTCATGTCACAAATTATTTTTTTTTTCTTTCTCACATGAGAGCATTACCCTTTTTTAATATGGCAAATGTTGAGCATATTTACAATAAATCCACGTGTGCTACATAAAAAATACTACAGACAGGCACTCACATACACTCATGCATGTTTGTGTTTTAGTGTGTGTGTTTTAGGCAGTTATGTTCTCTTGTATGTGCTTCACAAAATAACAACTGCCCAACAAGTCAAACAGTCTTCACAATTTGTTTTCTGCTGCACTGTCTTTCTCACTCAACACACATGCACTGCCTTCCTTTTCTTCCAGGCTGTGGTGTCAGATCAGTTTGATGCTGCTGCTCAGAGGTCTAGCCCTGATTCTGACTGGGCCCCCACCCGAGGCTCAGCTCCCAGACCAGAGGATAAGACCCTTCAGCAGAGATCCACCAGCTCCGTCAGAGGGCAGCAGGTAGGTTAGCACAATCTACTGCCAATTATGTCAAAGACAGCACGTGGGTGAGCAGCTAACATGCCCACACTTTACTCAGATTAGATCAAAGCCATAGAAAAGGGATAAGAAGGAAATGGTCTGTTGAGAATCATGTGAATCAGCAGACCCAACTTCTGCCAACCTTTGTCCTGAACTCCCCAACACACGCACGCACGCACGCACGCACGCATGCACGCATGCACGCACGCACGCACGCACGCACGCACTGATGCCCCTCCTACTGTGACCAGACTGGCGTGTGCTGCTGTTTTCACGCATGCCTTGGGCTCAGGCTAATTTACCGCTTCAACAGTACATTATGAACAAGAATGGAGCTTTTGATCTTCTCAGTATTCCAATCGTAAGTTTGGCAGGACATATTTGTAGATCATCTCACTCACTCTAAAGCTGGCCTGAAGACACATTGTTTCATTTGTACAGCTGTCCTCATTATAGCTTCAATGGGAGTGCTTTATACATGTAATTATTATCTGCAAAATAGATGAACGGTATTGACATGTTTTGATGTGCTTCCTTTTTCTGGAGGCTCTGTGGTGTCTGCTCACACACACACACACACACCTTCTATTAGTTATTTTGAATACTTTGCTGATATTTTGCAGTTTTCACATAATACTTTTTTGATACCTCATTACGCCGAACAGAAATATGAATCAAAATCTGATTTGTAAAGGTGTAAAATTTGTCTTTTTCTTTTCAGTAGAAACCAAACTTTAGTTAAATTAATCATAAATGTCTCTCACACACACACACACACACACACTGCATACATACTGTACATTTACAAATTGAATTTTAATTCTGGCACATGGTCCTATAGCATCCTATATTGTAAAAGAGATCCACAGAGATTGAATTAAAATTACAAATCTTACTATACCATTAAACTAAAATATGCATTTGTTGAATATTTGTTCAAACCAATGTTTTTATTTTATTCAGTAAAATAATTTTTGGAGTAGAGTAATTAAATTGATTTGATGTAAATTCAAATGTGCTTTCACAAGACAACATTTAGTTGGTTTTAGTGCGGTTTGTTTGGGCAGCTGTGGAAGCATTAATCTTATTTTGGCGCAGACAAGAACCACAAATTTGCTTGGAAATTTGGTTCTCTTTAATTGCCCACTGTGAAACTGCACCAAACTAAATGAAAAATGAACCGTAAGTATCAATTTCACTCTTGATTGAGGCAGGCCAAATGGACTATGGCTTGAGGAAGTGCCCCAAGATGTGATGTTAGATTCAATTTTCACTCTTCACTTCATTATTCATTGAGTGATGTTTTCAAAGCAGTCATCTCTATAAGGCTACAGTAGGAGGGGATTAACATTCTTCCCTCAACCAGCCAGTGGCATGTTCACCTCTTGATGTTCTCTCCACAAACTCAAAAGAATTGTAATACTTAAGGTCATTACCTTCAGGGAAGTAAACTTCAGAAATCACATTAAACTTAACTGTTAGCATTTGGAGTAGTTGTCGCTGTTGGCTGCTTAATATCCACATATGATGATGCTCCAAAGAAACCATAAACCTGTTGTGCTTCATTGCACTCCATTTAAAAGATAATACCAGTCTGCAAGGTCAAAAACTGATGAAATGAGCCTCCTGTGCAGCCTACTGCCACCATTGGCAGCTCTTTTACAAAATGCCTGAAGTTAAATGTGATTATTGGTTGAGGCTATGAGTAGTTCACCGCGGCACAGTGGACAATTTGCTGCATACAGGAGGCTAATTATGTGACAGATGAATTTAACAAATTTAATAAATGTTTTCCTTGAACAACAAAATATTGTACTCCTCCCTCCAATCACCTATTCATAAAATAAAGTAAATAGGAGCTTTGCAAGTGATGGAAGAATGCACAGTGCTTGTTGGGGTGTGTCCTCAATAGACCTGCAGTAAGCAAGGTGCTGCTATGTGTATGTGATCAAGGAATAGCATAGATATTCAAGTGTACTTGCATTAAATCTGGTTGTTTTAGCCACAATTATGCTGAAATAATCTTTCCCCAACTATATGTAAATTTTGCATTAGGTTTACTCCTGTTTATTTCTATTAATTCCTGTGGAAAGACTTGGAAAATTCCCAAAATCGTAGTTGCGTATTCTCAGGTTACCGCCTTTTACATTAGTCATGATATTGGGAGTGTATCTTCATCTTTTTGGAGGAATTATTGTACTCCTTTAAGGGTTTTTTTGTGTGAGACAGTGCATTTGCTTTGTGTTATTAATACTTTGATTTATGTGTCTCTGTATGTGTCTTGTCCTGCGCGTGTGCGTGTGTGTGTGTGTGTGTGTGTGAGTGTGAGAGAGAGAGAGTGTGTACAACATTGCTATTCGCCGGGCAACCTGAACAAGTTCAGCTTTGAGAGCTCCAGACGCACACATGACATGCTGCTGCAATCATAAAGAAACCCATTGATGACAGTGACCCCTCTCTCTGGAGATGGAGATGGAGAGGGAGAGGGTGGAGGCCGTCGATGAAATGTTTCTTCTTTGCTCCACAGCCAGTGACACTGACCCCTCAGTAGCTAAGAGTGTTACTCTTGCTTGCATACAGAGTTGGGTCTCCCTCCTCATTTCCATCTTACTGTTTACAGAGCCATTATAGGGTGCGATTCATAGGTCAGGTCATGGCCGCTGACCAGCTGCCGAGCTGAGGTAGACAGCGGGCACATCTTTCTTTGCCTCGTGTTCTCTGCTTTTTATCTTTCAGGCCTGTCTTGTGGAACATTAACAACAATGTCACAACATAGAGCTTTCCACACAAATAGAAGGCATTCATGTGTCTTGTGAACCTGCGGCAGACGGGCGTCCAACTGGACCAGAGACATCTGCAGCAAATGTCAGTCATTTGTCAGTGTCGCCATGTCGTCTTCCCCCTTCTCCTTCAGACAAAGCTGTTTCTCTCCTCTGGTTCTCACATACAGAGTGATGATGTAGAATTCTGCTCACTGTTAAAAATCCTCCACAAAACGTACCTGAAAACCTATTTAGAATTCATCCTCATACTATTCATACTTCATAGTTACTCATCTGTACTTTTTAGTTTGGGGCTTTCAGTTCATTTTGATTACCTTTTTGGCCTCTCAGTTTCCCCTATGCAGACACAGGCTAAGCCAGTTGGCCGGCCGCTCATCAGGAATATGCAGATCAATCTGCTAATTAGTTGCATAGAGTCATTAAGGCTGAGTTAGAACACATGGTTGGCACCCATGCAGGCATGATAGCAGAACTGGGCACATCAGGTCACTGGAGTCAACTAGAGCCTGAGGGCACATTCCCAAACACACTTGCATACTTAGTAACTTCTGTCGCAGGTAAATGGTTTTCCAGATATAATGATAAACAAACATGTCACTAGACAATTGACATGAGTGTTTATTAGCATTATAAGCCTTAATATTTACATCCCATGAAACCCCAGTTTTCACTGGGATTCTTATTGCCATTTATGCAATAATGGCCTTAATTCCCTATGGTTGATATTAAGGCTTTTTCATTGGGACTTTTTTGCCAGGCTGAGTCAAACCATGCTGCACTAATTTGTGTTTCCATTACCAGTTTTAGCATGCAGAGTTTTGCTGCTCTGTTCCCGAGTTTGGCCATCTCCAGGGTTGTACCGAAGTGTGCAGACCTGCCTCAAATCAGGTTGCGATGACGACTCTCTGCTGGTGTGTCAAGTCAAACCAAGTCAAGCCAATCTGGCACATATACGAAAAATGGCCTACTGTTCGTCATAGTTTGTTGCCTCTTCCGTACAGGATTCAAATTGCATACCCACACATGAGGTACATAGTAGATGTGATGCTGAATAGTAGATGTGATGAGCAGACAAAGGCCATTGCATATTCGTTGTACATAAAGTGGGTGGGACGGTATGAGGCGTGTTGACGGTCTTCTAAAACAACTTCACACAGGAATCCTCACAGCCCACGTTGACTGCACTGTAAACTAACAGCACATCCTGTTCTGAGTAATCCCTCAAGACTTGTTTGCTGCCCCTTCTGTTTGATGGGTGGGTGATTTTGATTTTAAAACACACTTGCCATTTCTACCAAGTTTTTTCTCTCACCTTCATGATCAACAAAGCTTGAAGCAGCCACAAGAACACATTTTCGAGGGAGGGGGCTTATATATCCACCATCTTATCATAATCATCCTCACTCCAAAACCAAAACCTCCTCCTCCTCAACCACTCCAGCCCAAGGACTGTGCGTTTAGTCGCATTGCATATTTTAGCCTGCCATCTGGTCAGCCCTGCCTGCCTCCGCAGGGGTTCTCCTATTCTCCTATATTCATATTCCACTAGCATATTGTTCCCACTGCTTTTCTACAGCATGGTCCCAGCACTTCTCTACTTCTTTATTCATTTCTACAGAAGAGGATAGAAAAATGCACCCACCACCCCCACCCACCCCAATCGGCGGCTCTTCCAGTTGTCCTATCAAGTGTAACCTGGAGGCCCCTAGTAGAGCAATTAGAGCGGCCTCCCTGCCCACCTCTTGTAATGAAGCCCAGCACATTCTGGAATCTATAGCCCCTTTAGTCTCCCCTAATGGGACATCATTATTGTCAAAGAAACAATGTAAATGGAAATGAACATACTCATTAGCCAGTCGCAGGGAGAAACCTTTGCCGCTCTCAGCTTGCAACTCCCACTTCCAAACACACACACACACACACAAAACTGAACCTCCTCCCTTCAGCTTCAGCGGACTGCCGCTCCAGCCAGCTTGCTTTATTCCTCTGATGATGTGTTTGTTTGTGTGTGCATGTGTGCACCAAAGAAGACAATGTGCATGTTTTTTACTCAAGGTGAGAGGGGAATTGAATGAACATGGATGATTCCAATATTGGCATTCACTCAGTGTTTCTACAGATGTTAATTGTTGCATGCAAGTTCTCAACCCAGTGCATCTTTGCCTACCTGTCCCAGGGTGCACCAGTGCAGCGATCCAGGTCTCTGTCCCCAGCCGGCAGTGTGGGGTTGGCTAGTAGGAGGAGAGGAGTAGAAGAACAGAGGATTCAAGACCTTGAGGAGCTGCTACAACTGAAGGTAACAACCAACATAGATGAATATACGTAATGTCCTCTCCTTTTCCCGTCTCCATTATTCAGTCTATACTCTGTTCTTCTTTATGGTTTATTATCTGTATGTCCTTTGTTTCTTGCAGCCTGCATCATCCTCTTTGTCTTAGTCTTCTCGCTCAATGATTTTCAGTGAACTACTCAAAGGTGTTGTTTGCTGAATTGGGAACATTCAATGACATGGTGTCCAGCTGATAGTGTGGAGCACCAGACAGACATAGTGGAGCTGCTTGTTGCTCAGGCCACTATCTCACCTATGATTGCTGCTATCAGCTGCTGGTTGGAGTCGCAGTCTCCAAACGATTCAATTGCACTACTGCTGCCACTGCCTCCTCCATGACCTTCTCTTACAATATCTCTCACACACACTTACAAATACATACATGTGCACACAAATGGAGCGTAGGCAGTGGAGCAGCAGGTGAGGAGCTCTCTGGTGAAAGCGGATGCAGCAGATTTTTTTCTCCTTAAACAAATCAACTTCATTGGTCTTTTAACCTTCACATGCTCTATGATGTCTTTCTCCCATTATTCTTCTCGGTTTTCTTTATCCCGCTTTCTCAGATTCACTGTAAGCACAATACACACAACGTTCACCTGCCCTGTTTCTTTAAAGGGTCTCAAAATCTGACTTTTCTCCACTGCCATATTCTTTTTTTTAATTTTGACTTTTCTCCCAAAGCTTTCCTCCTTATTGCCTTTCTTTGTCCTTTGCATCTCTCAGGCTGACCATTGAGTGAGTGATTATGCAGAGGTCATCTCCCTTTGAACACAGTCTCAGGAACACATTAGGCATAATTTTCTTGTCAGATCTGAAGTGTCTGTGTTACATCACTGGCAGACAACTAGTTAGACGTTTATGTTCAGTGTAGACTCAGACGACACGCATGGCTGTCTGAGTTAATGGTGCCATTTAGGTGTCTGCCAGTTGAGGGGCTTTTAGCATAGGTATGCACTGAACAACTGTGATTGGCAACTTACATTTCTGGCCATATTAATGAGAGCATTAGTTCAGAGCATGATTTAATGGTCATGTCCTTTGCGAAGGATCTGGCATTGAGTAAAATGCCTTCCATCGGCTACTTGACCTCCAGCATCGCACAGTACAGTACGTCACTCACTATCTCCAGTTGATCTCATCCAATTCTTTCCAAAAGAATGCCTTTCAAATTGGGTACGCCAGCCTGTACCACTGACATTTTGACCTTACCAGCTAACAGCTGCAGACAAACATTCTCATAATAACGGCCTTTTTTTTTTTTTTTTTCTTTCCGCACACTTTCAAGTAAACAGTAGCTATTGCTGTGTAATTATTTTTCAGCTTGAGAACGTCCACAGATGTGTATGCTGGCTGAGGGGGTGTATTGATCTGTGGGCAAGGGTCTGTGGCCTGATGACCAGAACTGGGCTGCCCAGGGGAAGCTGTGGAAGGAGCCTGGGAAGCCATGATGTGGCTAATGCCCTGCCACTTGAATCCTCACCCCCCCACCTCCATCAGCCAGCCTCAACTCTTCTCTGTCCTCCCCCAGCTCCTGGTTCCACCAGTTAACACTGCCCTGGTCTGGCCCCTTTCATTAGAGCCTTGTTTTTGAGAGGTTGTGGGGCAGCTTGAAGGGCCGAGGATGTCTTGCAGATGTCCTCTGTGAATAATCCGCAACAGGGAAAATCCATACTTGTCACATTGGCAGTGTGAATGTGCATCATTTGTTTGTGTGTGTGTGTGTGTGTGTGTGTGTGTGTCTGTGTGTGTGTGTGTGCGTGCACCTGTTGTGTGTCCGGCGCATGTTTGTGTGCTCTCTTTCTCTCTGTTCTCTTTGTCCTTGTTAATAATAACAGGGCTGAGGGCTCGCATTTCCCTCTCTGCAGGGCAGCCGTGTCATATCAGCAGTAAACAAGCTCCTTCCCTTCAGAAAGCACTCGACAACTCTCCCTAGCCCTGGCCACTCAAGCAGAAACCTGTCCTGCCCTCTTCCTTTCACTTTCTCTTTTGCTTTGCTCTCTCTCTTTCTTCTCTCTCTAATTTCTCTGTTCTCGCTCTCTTTTTTTATTTTCATCAGCTGCCGTTGTCTCTTTCCACCTCTGCTTGTCCTTCCTTTTGAAAGTGTTTTCTCCACCGCCCTCGCTGTTAAGGTCAGTGTGATGGGAAAGAGGGGTGCCCCTGACAAGAAAAATCTATATGTTGTCTTCTCTTACACCTCTGTAAAGCCGGAGCCCATTCTTGCAGTGTTTTAATAGCTGTCAACAACATTGTCGGCAGCAAACCCACCGCTACAACCCCCACCAACACAACACGTGCTGGTCATCAGTCGGTAACTCTAGTGTGAGTGAGGTTTTTTTTGGTGGTTAAAGAGTGTGTGTATGTGTGTGTGTCTGCTCAGCGTTATGTGGCCCCATTGACTCGATGTGTAAATGTCGCCCCTTAATGATGTCTCAGTTGCCCAGCGAGAGTGGAAGCACTTGTCAGAGAGGAAGGCGAAGAGAGAAAAGAATCTGAACCTGCTGGTTTCTGTCAGACAAATGTTTTTCAGCTCTAGACCAGTTTAAATATGTAGGCAGAGAGGGGCTTTTCTCAGCTTCTCTGCCGCACTGCTCTGCCAGTGTAAATGAAGCATTTCACATGTAGAACTTTACTGTGACTGTGCCTTACAGATGGAGGAGAATGAAGAGCTGAGGAGGGCTCATGATAAGCGCCGTGAACGCTTGCGTCTCATTCAGACCAACTACAAGACCATAAGACACCAGATGAAAGATATGGAGAAATCAAATGGATTGTGAGTACACAGTGTCCATGTTAGTCACAACTCTTCTCACACGGCTAAGAATGTCACACATTTTTTTTTATTACAGTACCAGTGATATTCCACAATTCTCTATGCTGTAGAAAATCAAGTACTGAGTTTTAGCATCAACTTTGTACCAAAGCATTGGTTCTCGTGTCATCCCTATGCACAACAAAATAAATATTGTATACCCACGCAATGCACAGGATGTGTTGGTGTATACACAATTCATAAAACACAAAGGATCTCTGCATATACAAAATAACTTGCAGCTGCAGGCAGTAAGAGATGTTTCAAAGCACATAACCCACCTTGCCTTATGTTAAAAACTCTTGTGAAATGCTACAACCCTCTGAAACCGCTCACAAAGAGTCTTAGGGACTCATTTCTCTCCACATGTTGTCTGACAAGACCTGAGTGCTGGATTTGGGAAAGTGGGAGAAATTCCTTCCTTTGCCTTTGAAAAGCTCTGAGGTTTTAAGCCCAGTCAATTTGGGCCGTTTTGTGCCAAGTGTATATGTGCTTCTGCGTCTCCTCTCCCTCAGCGTTCATTAGGATGTGAGAGCCAGAGGCTGGAGGTGTCTGGTCCTGGGGGGTGCAAGGTGTTTGAGAAGGCCTGTGGAGGGAGGAGGAAAGAGGAGGAGGAGGAGGGAGGGTCCATATCTTTCCTCGACCTGTTATCTTCACCAGAAGCCACAGGATTTTTACACAAAGCGGAAAATGTGCTGGAAAATGTGCTGGAAAATGTCATTAATATGGTCTTTTCTCGCCATTGTCTCCCCCAGCCTTTTCCCAGTTTTACTGTCTCGGTTTCTTTTCTCCCAACTCACTGCGTCCGTTTTTAAAATGTAACTAAAGGTGCATATGTTTGGTGGCCGCGCGGGAGCAAAGTGTTGACCCTGTCAGCTGTTTTCTCTCCGGGTTAATTAAAGAAAACAGCAGTGCAATGTGAGCCCGTGTGAAAGTGGAGTGTGTGCGGGAGCGTGTTCAGCGCTAGACTCGACTCGGCTCATGTCAGCTCAGCGCGGCTCAACAGCATGTGTCTGAGGCAGTGGGAACAAAGACGGAGAGATGTAGAGAGAGAAAACTCTCAGCGTCAACATCAGTTGTGCTGCTTTTCTACAATTTAGGAGATTATCAAAGAAAGTGCTCCATGTGGTGAAATAGGGAGGAGAAAACGTATGCTTGTACTATACATAAGACAAACAGGGCTGTGGTTAAGAGAAAGAACGCAGGAGAGCTACAAATCCATAATAATATGTTTGTAGTGTCAGTGTATTTGTATTTCAGGACTGATTTGACATAAAATTGATGCAATAGGCAGCTTTGCCCTTTTCAGTCAGAGCCCTCCATGGCACCAGCCAGTCACTCAGTGTTATGATCCTGGCATTCATCTGGCATTAAGCCCCATCCTTAAATAGCTGTTAAACCCACCAGGGTAATGCCAGCCTGAATGAGAGACAATAGAAAATGACTTAAATACTCCCATTAGTGCCGGGAAATCAGGGCCCTAACAAGTCAGTAGGGATAGGCGTCGAGTCTCATTGCATTTCCAGCTTGTTAGGGATTTCCCTGTAGCTTCCACGCTGTGTTGTGCCTTTTTGGAAAGATGCAGGGGGTCGTTTTTTTGTTTCTGTCTTGTGTGCTGGACCAAAATGAGACTGTGAGGTCCCTCACCCCCTTACCTGCTTCTACTTACAAATACTTCTGTTTATACACACAGTATGTACAATATATGTCCACTTAACACCTGTGTAATTTTTCTTTTACCTTCCAGAGTTTAGTTTCCCTCATATCAATTTTCACCTCTCATCAGCAGAATATAGTGTTGAATTAAACAATTGGTTGCTGTACAGCCAGCTGCTCAGTGACGTCACCAGTGTGCGTGATAACCAGTCCCACCCAGCATGAGACTGCCAGCCAATCACAAGGCAGACGAAGGGTCCATTGGCTCATCAGCATGCAGGTGGTGCACTGTTGGCCAGTCCCAGTGAAACCGCCCTGCCATTCACCATTACCACAGTATTTTCCCAAAATGGCATGAAGGAGATGGGGGGAAAAAGCCAACTTCTTATTTATATTAGAGAAGGGAAAAAGTTTTTTAATCAGACTGGGGATGATGAGGGTGAGCAAATAAAATTAAAGGTTATTAAAGCATCCGTACTCTGATCAAAGTTGCGCCCATAAACAGATTCCCCCTGAATCAGAGCAATTAGCTGGAGCAGCGTGGAAAAGTTCTCTCTATTTCCTCCTGCTTAATAATGGAAACTAGGATACCATAGGGGAGGAAGCACTGAGGCCTGAAGAAGATAGCTCTCTCATGGCTCCATGTTCAACAGCTTTTAGGCCCACTGTAAACAAATTAAAATGCTTTAAAAAGCTTTACTGTGACTTAATAAAGCTTCATATACCTTTCATAAAGAATGCGGTTGATACATTGTATACTTAAAAATCACACAGAGAGAATTAAAATTGAGCTGTGGGTAAAATATCTTGTACTTTAACAGCTCCAGGCAGTGCTAAGAGAGCTCAAGCTGAATTCACTGTGTGCTCGCTGTAGAATGAGTAAAAGTGTATCAATCTCTGTGACCATACAGTGAGATTATCCGTTAAGTAGCTCTACACTCTGGGAAACTAACCCAAGCCCACAGATAGCACACATACAGTATATATACACACTCACACACGCATACACTACGAGGAAGTTCAAGGGCTCCAAATTGCTCACAAGGGCATTAGCAGTATTAAATGAAAACATTTGCCGTTCCTCAGCAGCCTCCGAATCCCAGGCACCAGGGTTTAAGTGGTATTAGCGTAGTGTGGCTGTGTCTACATAGCCAATAATGACCACGGAAAAAGGAGCCCTCCACAATAGCAGTGGCCCTCACAATCCTCTTCCACCTCTACCTCATCGATTGAGTAAAAGTGAAAAGCTGTGTGTGCGTGTGCGTGCGTGCGTGCGTGCGTGCGTGCGCGTGTGTGTGTGACAAAAATGACTTAAAGCTGTTTTTGTTTGCAAATGGGAAGCTAATTGGGATCAAATGTGTGACTGTGATTGAAAGAGTGATTGATGAGCTGGGAGTGAATAGGGATGCAGTTGAGGGGCAGTAGAGACAGTGTGTGTGAGTTAAAGGAGAAGTTCAATGGGGGCAGTCACTGAGCACAAAGTGTCATTAAGTATTCATAAGTGAGGTGTAGGCATTTGAATGACCTTGTTTGCGAGTGTGCTTTTTTTGCCATTATTTACATTTGCATGGCACACAGGGACTGGTCCGCCGCCCTGCCACACGGGCAGTGCCCTGGGCTTTAACAAACATGCATACGTGTGTACATGATTTGCCACTGAAATGTCAAAGTCAAGGCTGCTCATTTGAATACTGCTAAAGATGGCTGAATAACAAAAACAGAGGGAGACTAAGGGGCCTCGTTGCCCCCATGTGATTTGGCCAGAGGCTTTAAGATGATATACAGTACCAACCATTTTCCCTTGGTAGTATATGTGCTTTACGTGTGCGTGCTATAAGTGAAACGATCTGCTGAATTTATATGTACGCCTTTGCTTGCCTCTACATGTCTACTTTTTGTCTTTTTACATACTGTATATATGAACAGGCCAGGTGGAAGGATGCAGCGCGCAGAACCGTGGCAGCTAAGACAAGAGAACAGTGATGCAGTGTGGAATGAGTTGGCCTACTTGAGAAACCTCACCAGGAAACTCTCCATTGAAAAGTAAGTCACCTGCTGTCAAGCATAGATAATACCAGCCCTGGACATTAAGAGTGTTCGTACACCTATTTATTTTAAAACCCTCTCTCTCTCTCTCTCTCTCTCTCTCTCTCTTACTCATGCCCACACACATGCCAACACTCACTCCCACTGTCCCTACTTGTTTGTGGGTGTTGAAATTTGAGTGTGCCCTTCCCAAGTTCACAGCGTCCACCTAGCCCTCCACATCATTACCAGCCAGCAGGGGCCAAAGCAAGATCATTAGACTCTGTGCTCATTTGCAAAATTGGCTGCCCAAAAATTTCACACATAAAAGTGCAGCAAGTAAAATCACATTATCAGAATCCCTGGCTGTATCTTTGTGAAATAATGGAACATTTATGCCAAAATGTAGTCCCGTTACTGAGTGAGTGTCAGTAAGATGTTTTATATGTTTCGTTCAGTGTTTTACTCAGAGTTTGACTTCCCTTCAAGAGTTGAATTTCTCGCTTTGTTACTCAGTTGTTCCTTCCTTCTTTCTTTCCTCCTGTCTTTGTCTTTTATTCTGTCTCTGGATGTAGTATAGCCATTGTCTTGTTTGATCTAGAGAAGCCCCTGTAACCGTACCACTAACACTGAACCTCTATGATGCCCGACAAAGCTTGGCCTAAAGCCACAGTCTTCCTCTCCCCTATCTCCCCTAGCCTTCACCTTTCCTCACCTCTTCTCTCTTCTATCCCATGCCTCTCTATCCTCCTTTTCCTAGTTGTCTTCCCAGTTGCCTCCCTCCGGCCCTCTGTGATGCTGCAGTAGGCTGAGGCCAGAATTCTGGTACTTGCCCCCCACCCCCTCGCCTGCTCTCCCCCTCTGCTCACCCCCCTGCCCTGTCCTCCTAATCCCAGCTGAGCTCATTATGATATAGCCCGGCTGCCTCTCTCCAAGCCTGAGCTGTCCGAGCTAATTACAGGCTAGCAGCCCTAGTGCCGCTGATGCTGCCTGTTAAGGGATGTCCATCCGTCCGCCTGCCTTCCCGGCCACGACTAAAGCTGAGTGGAGTTGAGTACTGGATGGTCTGGGGGTGGGGCAAAGGGGGCAGTGAACACGTAGGGCCCTTGGAACTGACCTGCGAGAGAAGCCACAAGGGATGAAGAGCGGCTGGCCTCTTTCCTCGCTGTGTAACTGTCCTGTCCTCTGGGGTTAGTGTTGATCCCCTTCATGTGCCCCCCCAAAAAAGGGCCCCTCCTTTTGGCTAGTGCAAAGTAAACTTGGCTGCGGTCTTTAAACTTGTACTTCAGAAAAACTCTCCATTTCACTGCACGCATCTGCACACACAGACGGCTCAGTGTGTTAAAGTAAGCAAAAGGACACTGGCCATCTCTATTCCACACCTTGCTCTCTTCTGTACCTGTTGTTGAACAGATGAGGATGTTGGCACTATGAACGAAGCCAGCTTAACCAAACAGCTCCACTTCCCTGCAGTGCAAATTTCTGTGGAGAGTCAATAAAAAAGGCAAAAGTGTGCCCATCTCAGCATAACAACAACAAGAGTTTGTAGAAGCATAACTGCCAGGAAACTATTGGGGAAAGCAGTTGCGGCTTGTTCTTCCGTCGACCGTATTATAATGATTGTGTTTATGAAGGTTATGCTGGATAAGTGTTAGCAGTGATCCACTAATTGGTAATTAACTCCTGGCAGCAGAAGAATTTAGGGCCAGATAAAGGCCCCATGTAAAGCTTTAGATGCCAAGTGGCTTGCTTTAGAGGCGAGTTTCTATTTAATCTCATCCTCTCTTCCTTATTGTCATGATATCATGCACAGATGTTCCCTATCACATTCTCCAAAAGTGCTTGTAAAACACCATCTTGAGGCCCAAATGACCGTTTCCCAGAATGAGTATTGCTGGGATAAGTCCTGCACAGTAGGTCCCCACAGTGTTAGAGAAGGTCATGAAGCCCCTTGAGCAGGAAGATGAGCAAGAAGGTGAATCAGGTCTGTTCGTCTGATCTTTTAGCTGATTTACTGGCTCCCTATGGCTCATACTAATGATCTAAGGATGCAGTAAGCAACAAATTGCTTATTGTTTGACAGCCTTTTACAAGGAAATTATAGAGTTAGCAGCAAGATGTTTTGTGGGTTGTTGTGCACACCAAAACACAACATCCATTTGTGATTATTAAACATCTTAACATGAAGTCACAAACTTTTTACCTTGGTGCCATACTGCACCACCATACATTTTAGGTGCACCCAAAATAATAATGCTAATTGATAATTAATTAGTTGAATTAATCCAGGGTACACAGGTGTTGGAGCAGTTACCTCCACTGTTGATGTCGGTCTGGGATGGGCTGCAACATTACTCAGACAGTTGTAACTTACATTGTTCGGAAAAAAACAGTCAACAGTTCTCTTCATTTTGAATTACAATTCCATTTATTCATTATGGGACTGCCCTGCTGCTTTCATTACTTAGTCTTAACAAACAATCCCACAACAATGTGATTATGCACTGTCAGAATTTGACCTGGAGACTCATCTCTTACTGTAACATTTTTTCAGCTTACAATATCTCTCATGTGCACACTGGAGTGCTTTTAAGTCAAAAATCATAAACAAATAAACTAGTTGACACCAAGGATAAGTTTTGATTGAGATTTTCTTCTAGTTGTAGTGGATGGCTGGAAAGCAACTACGGGCAGGGTGGGCGGGGAAATTCACAGTGGGATCATTTTATCTGCCTCATTATGCATCTGTCGGCGGCACTACATGTCCGTGCTTGTTAATTGTTGTTAAAGGTCTTTTGGATAAAAAAGAGGCAGGGATTATTTAGACACCATAAACAGAATAAACACATGCAGTGCACCCTCAGACTTAAGATGCTGTACTCAGACGACATCAAAGCATAAATTAGCCAGCGATTACTGAGGAAAAAAGCCTTTGAGATCATTTGCACTACAGCAGCAGCGAAAGCTCCTCTGTAGAGAGTGACCATTATGGACGTGAACCTCCCCAGTAAGCGACGTTGACACTAATTAAGTTTAATAAAGTTTACCCCGATGCTCCTCATATCCCTCCGTTTCTTTTTGTTTCATCTTGATTTGCTAAAAGGTATTAGAAGTAATGAGAGTCTTTTGCCCCCCGGACCAGGGCTTAGTTGGAGGAGGGACACATTTGCCCCCCACGAGCACACACACACACACACACACACATATAAACATAATGTTTTATGCATTTTTAAATCAGACAACTAAGGTTTTTACTTAATTAATAATTGTGTACATCAAAAAATGCTTTACACAGTAATCATGATGCAAGTTCCAGTGTGCCGTCAAGTTACGGCAGGTCCCATAACAAGATAAAATTAGAGCACAAAAAAACACAGTTATTTCAAAGAACCAAACCTCAGAAACACAATTCACACATGCATTAGAGAACGTAGTGTCTCCTCTCATATTCTCATAGTCCTTGACTGCAGAAGTGTTATTTCCTTGTTCATCATGTTTAATAAATACAGCATTATGATTCTGTTTTATTCCATATTAGGATACCTTGCAGCATTAACAAGGCTCTTTAACAGGGAATGTTGTGGGTATCTTAGGTTGTTTCCACCAGTTGTTATTACATGATTCCCCATTTACCTCTCATATGAGATGCCTGTGGCTGAACAACCTAACTTCTTCTCAGTGTTGCTGCCGCTGCATCGCCCAGAGCCAGAGTGCAGCACCGAGCCATGTAAACTCTAGTCACCGTTTCTGCTGACAGCAGTGGCTTATCCACCCAAACCCCCTCCATGAATGAACAGCCCTCTAGTCTGGGTTTAACCATGGGGGAACCCCCACACACACACATACCCCCAAAACAAGATTCTTTCCCCAGTGATAAAAATGCCAGAGGTTTTTTTTATTATTATTATTATTATTTTTATTCACTTTCTCACCCTAGTCCCTGCTGTTCTTGTGTATTTTTATGTGCCGAGCAAGAAACCAAGAGGAGGCTGGCATGTGAAAGCACAATGGCTGCAGATGATGTTGTGTTGTACACCCATGTGGATGGAGGCTGGCAGTTTGTGCTCTTAGCTGTGTTAGGTGCAACACAGGCAGAGACGAGATCAAATGACACGGAGTGGATCGCTTTGGGCTGAAGTTCTGGCGCTGCGCGAGAGAAAAAATACTTTCAAAAATGGGGCCAAAAGAGCGGCGTGAGACACAGACTTACATTGCAGGCCACATTATTACCAGACATAACACCTGTCTAGTGCCTTTAGTTTGCTTTCTGCCAAGAAGCTTCTTTTGTTTTTATGCCTGCTGAGTGTTATTCTACCAGAGGTGAAGCAGCAAGTTGAGAGGGAGTTGATCAATCAGATTTAAAAAAATAATAATAAAATAAATTTTCTATACTATATGTGGTTTAAAAAAACAAGTTCTCCAACATGATAGGACGGATATGACAAGAAAACATCTCAAATAAGTTGTAGGTTACTGAGGTAGTCTAATATAGTGAAAAGGTCTGGAATTAGTTTCAGGTGGAGACAGGCATAATGTGATGCAGATCCTTGAGGTTGGGATTTAGCTCGATGCTACAGCAGTCTTAAACATCCTCTGGAATTCTCTTTTTCCATCGTGAGGACCCCAGTAGGGTGAAAATAGCAAGTGTTTGTTTATCAAATGATGTACTCACACAAGGAAGCAACGTGTGAGGAGTGAGAATGAAAGGGAGGATTTGAGCAAGCACCTCTCAAGGAAATGGTTTTATGCCGTAAATTAAATCACTGCTTTGAAATATTTGCCTAAGGACCAGAAAATAGAAATATTGATTCCCCATTGGGAGAAATTCACTTGTTATAGCAGCATAAACAAGTTCTTAGTGTGAAAAATAAAACAATAACAAAATAATAGAATAAGTAATAATAATAAATATTTACAAAAATTTTTTTTTAACTGCAAATGAAATTATATATATTAGAATAATTAGACTACAATGCAAAATACAGTGCAAATTTGCTGTGTAAAATAGTGCGTTAATTATTGTTGTGTCATAATAATGGAATATAAAGGCTGTATACAAGATGTTTTATTCTTATATTTTCCGTCACTAATCATTTGACCAAATTAGGGTTTTTTTTGCACAAAACAATACTTATAGAGGTATAAAACTGTGACTCACATAATATAACTTTACAAAACTGAAGCAAATATTACAACATGGCATAATTTTCAGTTTTACAAATCAAAGTTTTGTGTATTACTGTAGTTTAGTTTTACATTTATTTTACTTTTTCTAAATAATTGTTGAATGTTATTCATTAAATGTGTAGTATTATTACATCCCTAGCTCTGCTAATTCCCCATCTAAGGCAGACTAGTGCACGCACTGATACAACCGCGTGTTACTGAATAACAATACAATGGTCTTCCATCTCCAAACTGTTATGATGTGAAACTGGAGGCCCCTGGCCAATGAGCTCCATCTGCAATCTAATCCCGTCTCCATCCAAGAAAGTATGCTCATCCTTCAACAAAATTGAATGTTTTGCATATGAACTTTGGTTTAGCATCAATACCATCAGCATCCGAAAAGGCATAAAAGAGAAACATGAGATGGAACAGGCTCCTTTCACATACTGCATATTTCAGCTCATTTGTCCCATTAACAGCCTGGACACATAAGGCAGTGCCGGTGCCTCATCGACTTGAGTTCATTTATGGAGGAAAATCTATAGAGAAGCGACACGTATCCATCTGCTTCCTCACCCCCCCTCAGGGAGAGTCATTTGTGTACTTATTTAAGCTGCGGTCAGCCATTAGACCAGGCCTCTACTGGACTGTGTGGGCTAAAAAGCTAATTACTTTTCTTCCCTGTGCTATGGCGATAACTTTTCCCACGTCAGTTTTCTTGGCATATGTATGGAAAAAAAATCTCTTGGTTGTTCTAACGAAATTAGATTGGTGGAAACAGGTGTCTAGTTTGAGTTAATGACCATGACCGCAAATGCCATGCTACTCGTCGAAACACTTTGCCCACGCTGCCCTCGCTGCATGCCTAAAGGAGTCAGGCAGCAGGAAGACCTACTGCTGTAATGAGGTTAACTGAGGGAAGAATGCCACCAGTAGCAGGAGCTTGTTTCCAGTGTTTCTCTCTGACTCTGTGGAGCAGAGGGGAGGGAAATTAGGTGTGTGTTTCAGGTGTGGTTGTCTCAGTGGGCTTGTGTGCATCCTCTGTAGACTTCAGTTGGGGTCCTAATAATAACTTGAAAGTGCAAAGTCTCGAGCATGGCTCCACATAATTAGCCTTTAGCAGGAATCAAGCTAATTGCAGAGAGGTAATTGGGCACACTTTCCAGTCTGTTTGTCTGTTATGATACACAGACACACACTGCACTTTCTACCTTGGCGTTTCATGTTGCTTGTCACTTTGATTTCCAGATGAATTTTTAAAAAAGCATTTTAATTAGCTCATTTAACAATGTCGTCTTTCTGTTGGGAAGGGAAAGCCACGTGAGATTAAAGTTAAAACGTCTCATAAAAGTTTCTACAATAATGGAGTCCACAGTGGAATCCAGATTAAGAACATTGTTCTTCTCTTTCATATATTGTTATGCCACTTCTAATTGTAAAAGAATAGATTTGATGTTCATTATGTGTGTGACTGCAGAGCCGGCGTAGAAGAGGAGCTGGACATGCTGCGAGTCCAGGCTGCTATGGACCGGGCCACAGTGAAGGAGCTCCACTTGTGTCTTTCTAAAGAACACCAAGGTGAACCCTTTTTTTCCCCTTCATATTCTTTCTTTATATCCTTTTTAGGCACTTAAAGTGAACATTACTCTCTAAGATCACTTTTCTTCTTGAATTTTGACTCTGTTATTCTTGACTTATTTTTCTTTGCCAATGCCAATGATGTTGCCACCTCTTAAAGTACAAAGTAAGCCTGCAAATGTTTAATGTGACACCACCTTTAAGCCGTCCTTTCACATCTGGGCCATGTCTATTAGTGAGCAGAATTAGTAAGACAAGTCCCAGTTTAATTAATACGACAACTCAATTAAGACTTGATCAACTCCCTGTAAATTGATTGAGAGATCAAGTAGTTTTCATCTTGTTTGCATATATCATTCCCAGTGTTAAAAAGCACATTGCTTTTAATCCAATCTGCAACCCTTTGTCAGACGTTGACCACTGCAACCGCTGGCCTTAATTAACTAGTTCAATAACAAATCTGTCCTAGATCACTTTAATTTTCTTCACAACCAGTGATGGTGTCTGTTGGGGATGCAAGCAAAGTGATTTAAAGGATGGCACTAATTAAAATAGTGGATCCTCTTCTATTGACAGACAAGTCAGAAATACAAGGAAATGAGCTTGAAAGGATCTACTCATTTTCACATCTTAACAGACAAATAATCACTAAATATAAAAGTTACACGGGAGCTTCTGCTGTCTTGCCTTTTATGTTATGTGCAAATCATTTCCCAGTTTCTGTCTGGTAAAAATGAAGCCAAAAGTCCTGCCAACTGCAAAACATGGCTTTACACAATCTTCTTCCCACTACTGTTATTTTTATTGAATTATTTTATTTTTTAAAAAATAATTAAAATAATAAAATACTGGTACTATACCAGGCTTTTAATAAATTATCCTTTGATTATGTTATATATTTAGAACATGCTAACCATTTATTCTGACATTTATTCAGATTTTCCTCACTGTTTCATCACTATTTTAGATGAAACTATGTTCAATGAACTCTCCACAAACACCACAAAAATTTTAAAATAGCAGATATTATGATGTAGATTTTGACTATAGAGTTATAAAGATAATCTTATCATAAAATGTAAATCTATAAATGCCAGTTGTGTTTGTTGTTTATACTTAAATTTGGCACTGGGTTGTGGATTAAACCAATATTTAAGAGTCAGTTGGAAGTTAGCTCAACGTTATCAAGAAAAAACTGAAAATGGCCAAAACGTTTGCTCCTGAAGAACCTCTGTGACCCGATCAAAGGGATGGAGGGTTGAAACACTTGTGCCCGGGATCACACTAACTAAAGGCAGCAGATGAAAGGAACAGGGCCTTTGTGCTGCAGCCCATGAAGAGACGTGGGAGGGACGTTAATGTATGCTGTGGTGCCAGGACCTCCTCCATCTGTGGGTGACTAGGGAGCCACCACGTCTTCTTATCAAGGTAGCGCTGAGGTGCCAACTCCCAAGCCACCAGCACTGGGGCTGGATAATTGTCTCCCAACCTGGTTATGTACCCAGCGAACACGGCAGCCCTCCTGTCCTATTTGGTGCTCCATCTGATTGAATGTGACATGCTGGGAAGACAAAAGAGCAGGCTAATTCAAAGTAACAAACTTCTCTGGGCAAAGCGTCAAATGCAAAGCAAGGGAGCAGCTTCTCCTCACAACATAACCCTCACTCTTTTTACTCTCCTCTCTATGGCCTCTTTTTCCAACTCACTCTCCAAAAGATCAACTGACCTGAAAAGTCAAGGTCCTGAATATTTAATATTTCCAGCCTCATTGTACAAATTATTTTGGTCGTCCTGTCATAAATGTTTAACTGATGAGAATGAAAGGCAGAAAATTTAATGTTGTTTTGTGTTGCCCTTTGCATCTAGGTGAGCAGAGAAGATAGTGGGACATTTGCAGGTGTATACGGTCTATATCAAACAGTGACACCGGGGCTTGTTGGATTGTGTATGCACACATGAATATCAAATCCCCAAGCACTTTGACTCCTGTATTCATTCTGTTGTTATCATAAAGACTAAATCATATGTTTGCCAAGGCCACTATTGAAGTTCCCAGAATAAAGCAGCATGTTAGTCTGCAGAGATTAGTTGTCCATTGGGTAAACACAGTGGCCTACAAAGCAGTGCAGCCTGGGGCTGTGTGTTCACCAGGGATTCAAGCACTTCTCTGCATTTGTTTAAGGTCCCCAGGGAGAGGTTGCATGTAGCATGTACCAGAGTCTGCTTTTGAACACTGTTTTCTTGTTTCCACATGGACTGCTAAATAAAATGCCTTTCTGTTAATCACAAATTGGGAAAAAAGGCTATTTGATAAGATTTTAGAAACTGAAGGTGGGTTTCAGCAGAGCGGAAATTTCAAGTCCCCATGAAAACAGCTTCTATTAACCTTCTCAGCTTCTCTAACCTTCTAATTTGATTGACGAAAGAAGAAAAAAAAGACACTGGACTTTAGGAAGGAAATTAGACCTTAGTAATGCTAATTGATTTA
This sequence comes from Synanceia verrucosa, assembly GCA_029721515.1. Lineage (NCBI taxonomy): Eukaryota > Metazoa > Chordata > Actinopteri > Perciformes > Synanceiidae > Synanceia > Synanceia verrucosa. The sequence continues at coordinate 10,332,797 of CM056555.1, forward strand.
AAGTACCCTCTTTATTATTAGTCTATTGATTGAGCAACCTGGATTTGACACATCATGTCACAATAACTAGCTTTGTTCCCTTTTGCAGAATTGCTTCACAAAGTGCTGGAGGAGCGGCAGGTCAAAAGCAGCACTCCGAAAAAGCTTTCTGTTTCTTCAGAACGAATGGAACAGTCATTTAAAAAGGTACAGCACTATGCCATCGCTAAGTGTTCTTTGTCATTGCCAATAAAAGAAACCCGACAGAGCCATAACTGCTGTGTGCACAATGTGGTTTTCTCTATCAAGAGTGATTTGAAAGTGTTCTTATTTTTTGGAGTATTGGTCATGTAGTTATTTTCAAGTGTCAGTGTTTAGCTATTTTTTTCATAGTTAAAAAAAAAAATTCTACAAACAACCACAAATAATATCTGTAGGTGTGGATTAAAGAAAGCTTTACCAAGTTATCCCAGAACTGTTGTGAAGAATTTCCTTCAGAATTAATAAAGTTATAATTTATCTTATCTCTTATCTTACACAGTAGGTAATTTAATATAAATATTGCATGGGAGCTGTTCGTAGGTTGCAAATATTTATGCATGTATGCTTTTAAAAATCACTCGTTGCCTTCCATCTGCCGTCATGGCAGTGAATCATCAAGATTGGGAATAACTGTCTAATTTTGTTTGAAAGGTACCGGGCTTCACCAGCGGGCAGGGGGAGAACCAAATAAAAGGGTAAAATTGCCTGGAGGCACAAACCCAGCAGGCATGCACTGTTCTCTTAAACAGTCTCCACCAAAGATCTAACAAATAGACTAAGTGCTCCTGGTAGATGAGGGTGATCAGGGTGCCAGTCAGATGTCCACAGCCTTGCCAAGCTATGGAGGGGGGGGTGTTGCTCTCCCCATTGGTTCAGCCGCACACACAGCATACTCTATATGCATTGGCAAATACACTCATGAGAATCTGAAGAGAGAAATCAGTGTGTGCGTGCTACCACACACAGGTCAAATCAGGAACTGGCCTTACTATTTCACTGATAACATACTGTTTAATGTAGGACAACAACAGATTGAACCCAAATTTTGCATGTTGTTTTTTTTGAAAATCATTGCAAGAGCAGTGTGTTCAGACATGTAAAAACGACAGATATGCAAGGGGAAAAAGCTAAGTATATTGTGCCACTGAGGCTCCATATGTCTGATTCCTGCAGATTGAACAGCTGGAGCGGAGGATGGTGTCCCTGGAGGAGGAGACAGAGAGGCTTAGGGAAGAGAAAGAGCAGCTACTTGAGGCCAAGGAAGACTTGGCCCACAACTGCTGTAGACTCCAAGCCTCCCTGGATCATCTGCGAACCCAGGAAGCTGTCCGTGAAGAGGCAGCTCAGGCCCAGGCCCTGGCCCAGGGGGAGCGGCATTGCGGCGAGATCATTGCTTTAGAAAGCCAACTGGCTGCCTCTCGGAAAGAGGCTACCAAGCTTCATCATCAGCTGCTGAAGCTGAGACAGGAGCTAGGGATCCTCAGAGCAGCCAGGGACTTCTATAGGAACAGTGCAGCAGCACCAGCACGGGCAGGCGGGATCGCAAGCAGCATTAGCCGCAAGGTCAAACTCAGAACAACCGGGCTCAGAGGTCCGCTACACCTGCGCAGCCACCGAAGAGTCAGCTCCAATCAAGCCATCAGCTGGCAAGGCCGCAGCCCCAGTCCCACTAAGGACGAGTGGGAGGACATGAGCGTCAATAGGTAATGATACACACACGCACACACAGATGCACTTGTTCTCACAGCCTTCCTCCTCATTATTTTTAGGTGGCAGGAGTGGAGTAGGTGGGCTGGCTGAGTTGTGGGGGGGGCCCAAGCAGCATCGAGGGGACAACGTGCATATGCAAAGCGTAAGCAAATGGGTGGCTGAATTTCATCTTCTGTCTAGTTGGTATTCAGGAGCCAAAAGAAGAATGCGAGCAAGAATGATGGAGAGAAGGGGAGAGGAGGGGGAAACTACTGTCAGATCCTTTGAAATATCCTGGGACGCCTTGCTTGGAGCTTATTGACTGAAATTTGCATGCAAAATTAGCCACCACTCCACACAAAGTTGAACCGAAGCCAGAAAAGCCCAGGGATAAGGGGGCCGCCAAAGCCTTGATACCTTGCAGTGATATCATTTTATGCACTAGTCACGCTACCCCGAAATTGACAGTTTGGCAGTTTGATTTAATTTACTGGTCCTTTGCATATTTACTAACCCCCCCCCCCCCTTGATAGCACTAAGGATCCCCCTGCAAGATCCAAAACCCCCTCCGCCCGTACTCACACAACCATACAAACATGGAAGCTAACCCCACCCTGCGTCTAGTCAGGTTGGGTGTCTTGTGGCATGTTCAATTCACGTGTGCTCCCCTTATTTCCTGCAGCCATCCCCATAAACTCCTCCCAACACACACTTCCTTTCCATCTCACCCACGCTCGTCTTTCCTCTGCTCGCCTTAATTTAGTTAGATAAATTTTGAATGACCCTACTCGGCTCAGTACCAGATGTCTACAAGCTGTTTAACACCCTCTAAATTAAGAACCATCGACAGTAATTATTTCATGTATGCTTTATGCAAAAAAGCCACTGAGCCAACATTTATTGAGTGATGGTCGGAATGATTAGATTTCAAACACTCAGAGCTATCGCTGATATTTATTTCCCTTCACTTTCTCTCCCTGTATGCCTCCCTCTAACACTTTCTCTTTTGCTCTGTCCTGCTAACTCCCTATCTTTTAACCAACTAATTCATCAGGCTGTAATCCACCACATCTCAATCCACATGAGGCTGTTTAACAGGGACTGGGTGCAGCTATGCCCTGCTTTCCTAATGCCTCTCCATGTGGCTAATAAGCAGCAGTCTAATATACGCTTTACCTGTGAGGAGGATCTAAGTGGATTTGTGAAGAAGGGGTCTAAAGTGAGATGTTGTCTTATTTAAGGCACCTGTCAGCTTCTTACAATTTGTTACCGTAAAGCCTCCTGTGTCTCTCATCTCGCAACGGCCTTCTTCAGCAATATGTCTGGAAGGTGCTCCCGGAAATACAGTATTTCTGCCTAAGGAACTTTGGCCTAAGTAGTTCCAAATAAAGATGTCAGACTTGTTAAGGCTACTGACATGTCTTTGTTTTTTTTCCCCTCCTTTTTATCAGTGCCGCTGGCTCCCTCTCTCAAGTTTTGAGCTGCTTGAGGCAGCTGACCATTTTGAGTAGATCAGCAGTTTTGTTAGAGAGCAGGACAGAATGAGAGCAGAGGAGCAGGAAGAATACCACTCTGAATGGTATTGAATTGTTCTCTTAGCAGGAATTTAGTGTGTGTATGATTGTCTTGGCATTTAAATCATGTGTTCTTAATTATCACTGGAATGCACTAAATTACAAATGGGTGACAAATTATTGACAAGGAGAGGATTCACAAGGAAAAAACAGCATAAATTGTCCTGGTGAGGTGTTGGGCCACCACACACAAGAAGTGAAACTGAAAAAGATGCGTGCAGGGAACATTATCTTTCAAAAGATGTTCCCTTATTTGTTTTTTGATGATCACTCTCCTTCCTCTCCTACCTGTGTGGTGATCTGGTGACTTCATTTGGCCCCATGTGTCTTACAGAAGAATCTTTCATCATTTTGACCTTCACAATTTTGCATCCAGTCTGAAAATGAGCACATGTTCATGTAACTATAAAACAGTAAACCCCCCCTGAAGTATCGCCATAACGTGCCAGCACAGCATCCTTAACTGTGTTGTTGTGGAAACACATCCAGGAGACAACTTTGATAGCCTGTAGGTACACTTATCATAACTCTTGTTTTCTGATTGGCCTCATATTCACAGTAGACAGGTTGAGACATAATAATATCAGGTTGTAATATTTGTAAATTTTAATCTACATTTACGCACATTTAGTATTTTTCAAATGGATAGTGAGATGACTTCAGAACTGTATTCACGAGTCAAGCCTGTTTAGCTGTCTGGCCAGCATGATGAAGCATCAAATGCATGTATCCCTGATGGTAGCTGTGGTGATTAGTGAATCTCAGCTAGTCCCCTTGCCCCTTCCAGACCTAGTTTAACCCTAACTAGCCCCCAGCCCTGTCATGTTCCAGTTATATCCTCTTTCCGTGGTCTTTACCTCCGCTGCTTCTCCCAGGCCCCACCTTAATAAACCCGCCAGCGTAAATGTCACTGGCTTCCACCTTCACGTCAAAGGTCACTGTCAATAAACCTGTGTGTGCGTGTGTGCATGTGTGCGTGTGTGTGTGTGTGTGTGTCCCAGGAAGCCCTCACTGTGTGTCCATCAGATGCAACTTTGCTTGGCTCCGCTCAGCCGTGCCTCTCACACACGTCTGTCACACACAGAGGGCTAATGAAGGCCACAGCCGCTCTCATACATGTTGATGCATTCACCATCAGCACCAGACACTGCAGCTTTTCACTTAATATACACCCACATTTACACTTCCAGCTCAGAAATTGGATGGGACATTGATTTTCTGTTGGAGGGCAGGGAGGGCGAAGGCGAAATGCACATATTTTTGCTTGATGTCAACTAAATCAACCATAAAAGGTAAATTGGATTTTTGTCCAGTGGTGCTACTTTCAGAGATGGGGTTGTGGGTTCAACTTCTGGCCTGTAATAAACCTTCTCACTTTTCTCTGCAGTGACAGTGGCGAAGAGTATCCGGACAGTCTCAACAGTGTGACCGCAGTGACACCACCTAACAGAGGGCAAAACGACAGAAAGGTTGGTCAATAACGGAATAGATATTAAACAGTAAGTTATTAATGTTGGGGTGGTGCATATATTGCTTTGAGTAACATTTTTGTTTTAGTTTAGTTCATCAGTTACTGAAGCCTAAGCTGTGTAAGTACTTGTACTTCTTGATCCTAAATGTGCTATACATTTTTTTTGTGATTATTTTACAATGTGATATTTAGCATATTTGGTGTAAATTGTTCCTTATAGAGAAAGGATCTGTTGAGTTACCAAATTAAATGAATTTTATTTAATCAAAATTCGGGGTGGAAATCTTCAGAAACTGGTAAGATTAAGCTACATTTTGGCAATGATCCAAACAAAAAACCCAGCAAGCATTGCCAACTCTTTTCCAATGCAAGCAGGAAACAGCAGGAGCTCACAAGTCCTTAAATCTAGTGACAAAGTCAGCAATACTGATAATCCATCACGTCAGGCCTCTTTCTGAAGCCATTATCATTATGAGTGCAACAATGTCATTGTTGACAAGGAACATGGCTGTTGTTAGATTGCTGCCGGGATTTAATCAGAATTTCAACAAATATAACGCCAAATCAATCCAAATATTCCTGTGTCCACAGGACCCTAAAGCTACATGGTCATAGTCAGAGAACAAGGTAGTTGCCACCCAAGTAACAAAGTCTGATATGTTTTATTGCACATTGAGCAATAATTTAAGTAATGTACTCTTAACAAAAATGTCCTCATTGTCTACAGATTTATTCAGGATGATGGTTAGAGTCATAAGAAAGGAACTGGAGAGTGGCCAAAGTATTTTTTGTTGATGGTGCAGAGAGTGTTTTAATTCATTTTTCTTTACGGTTAAATGGCTCATTTGTGTAATAAATGTAATATATTTATTGATGTTTGTAGGATTAGTCAGCAAATGGATAATCATGAGTGTTCCTGAAACTATCTCCACTGCCTTTGCTGTTGCATTCAAGTCTTTTCCAAAGTAGTTGTCTGTGCTCCTTCTTGTCCATCTCCTCTCCACACCATTAAAATCAATAGGCCTGGGCCATTGCTCTTGTCCATATCAAACTACTTCACAGCAGGACATGGCAGCTCTAAGCCCCAGAGAGATACAGTATGTCCATCAAGAAGAGAGATGAAGAGAGAAGGGGACCTTTAAAGATATTCTGTCTCCCTTTATGTTTCCAAGTGGAGGGGATCTAGGTAGAAGGTGGAGACGAAGAGAAGATTGTTGTTGTACATGTAGCTAGGGAGCTGTCAGGACCTTTACTCTCAGATCCCCTTAAGTTTCCCAGCTCCAGATCCGCTAAATATGCCCATCAGCTCCTCCCGGGCTGATCGCTGTGACAGCCCCGGCCCCTCACCACGTGCTATGTCACAAACCAAAGGGCTCATTCCCCCCCCCCAATCTCTGCAAGGCACCGTGTGATCAAACCTGGCACTGATCAAATCCTACCTGACCCCATATACAAAGAAAAGGCAGAGAAGAGGGAGGGTGGTAAGGGGGTGTCTTCTTTGATGTCACTACAAACGGTGGTGCAGTTGGGAGGTGTCTCGCGCGCGCGCACACACACACACACACACACACACACTTGTGGGTGCAAATTACTACATGCGCACGCGTCATACTCTAAGAGTGATTCACGATGCTCAGACAGTGATTGAACAAAGGCGGTATTTGCAAGCATCTGTCAGAGGTAATATCCGCTTAGAGAAGCGCTTACGTTGAAGTTGGTTGAACACGCTCAGGTGAATTATTCAAGTTCAGGGTGATTTGTCTTGTCGCGTTAAACTGAGCACACCCCGTGATCATGGTGTCATTATGAGCTGCGTTTCAGGAAGCACAACATGTCAACCGCTTGTGTTTCATTTAACAGCTGCTTTTCATCTGTCTCTGACTTTTCCATTCCTTCAGTCCTACAGGTGTTCGCTGATCTCAAACACAGCTGCAACAAAATCCAACAGAAAACAACCCAACGTTCTGGCCCAAGGTACCATAAGTTTTCCTTTTTTACACCCATGCAAAACTACACAAATCTAATCAACTATTAATTGAAGCGGGAAGAACAGTCACTGTATGTACATGCTGTCGATCGGAAACAAGTGGTAAGTTAACAAGCTTTGTTTTTTTTTTTTTTTCCCCAGAACTTGACACTCCTGAATTGGTTATAAATGGAAAATGTTAATCATTCAAGTTGTTAAATATATCACAGTTTTCACTTGTGCATACACAAAGGCGCTTTTACATGAGCTTGTTAACTCCCACCAGTAGCTTCTAAATAGGGATTTGTTCGGTGCACTTGTCAACTCTGAGGTGCCTGCGTGTACTTCCCCCTGTTAGATGATGAACAGCATGAGCCCAGAGATCGAGGGACGAGAGGAGAGGAAAGGAGGTGGAGGAGGAAGAGGATGCTAATGAAGACCCAGCGCTGCTCCTCCTCTTCTCCGCAGCAGCGCGTAGAGTCCCTACGGCGTCACATTGACATACTGCGAAGTGCCAGGAAAGACGCTGTGTTTTCAGCCAGAGAGCTGAGGAGGGCCAACGAGAAGATCACAGCACAACTCAACTCTCTCACTGAGAAACTCTGCAGCAGCAAGCAGCTCACACAGGTACAAAAAAAAACGGAAATGAGTAAAGCCAGTTGTAAGTGTTGGGAAGTTTCTTATTTTTCTGCCTTTGTCTTTCTTTTTTTGTGGTTCTTTTGTATTTGCTGAGGGCTGAGGGTGCAGCAGTAGCAGGTCCTTTGCCCTTATCATGCTTAATAAGTGTGGCTGACAGGCCTACCCTCGCCTGTGGAGGTCAGCTCCACGGAGCAGAGAACCTCTTTCTCTCTTCTTTTCTCTGCTGTTGTTTCGTCTTGCTGAATGTTTCAACAAGCCAGTCCTCCACAACAATCTGTGTCACTAGCAGTTTCTCGTGCACCTATGTGCGCAGACAAACACACAGTGACTTATTTTCAGAGTCCACTGCCACACACCCATTTAGTTATTTAGTACCTGCCTCCAGGTAGGAAACTCTTAGACTTGGTATGGATAATAAATAAAACACCAAGCACTTTGGCCCTAAACAGTACCTTGCTTGCCAGGGCCTTCTTGTACACTGCAAAATATGTACACACACATACTAATGCACACACACCTGGACAGATACAGTCGTTAATCGGATGGGCAGGAGACTTCTTTTGATGAATTCAGACATAGCAGCAGCCAGCGAGGGTCCACTGGATGCCTGATTAGGTGCATGTGTCTGTATATTTACTGAGTAGAACAGTACACATGCAGTATATTGGACTTGCGTGCGCGCGCGCACACACACACAGGTCAGAGTCAAGCCCTTGCAGCGTTGCTACCTAGGAAGTGGCCCTCATGCTCTCACCCAGGCATCTGATTGCTGAGGCCCAACGAGACCTTAGACTCAGACACAGCAGTAAAGCCACTCGTGTACTGCGCACACACACATAGGAGCACACACTGTTGCGTGAATGAGTGGACAGACAGGGAATTGTTGTCTTCCTGTTTGTTTCCTCTTCCCTCCTGCAGTATTAATGCCACTCCACCAGAGAAAGTTGGAGCTGCCTGACTGGCCAAAGCCATGTCTTGTTGCCCTCTCTGGAAAGGGCAAGAGGTGATGGACTTTGGGCTTGTTCCAGCCGGTCCTTGCCAACTTTCCAACTAAAACTCTCTGCTTGTAATTGGCTTAGGACAGCCTCCACAGGGGCCATCATGTGAGAAGTAGCATGGCAGTTTTTCAGAAACTTGTTTGTGTTGGCTGTGTCTCCCTGATGTTTCAGCCATTCTGTCCTTCCCTTGTTGCTTCATTCCTTACCTCCTTCCATCCATTGTCCATTTTAACATGCTTAACTGCATGAGATATCTTCTATTGAGACAGCATTTTGCTGTTCTCAAATCTAGAACACAACACAGGAATAGTGATGCATTGGCGAGGTGTGATGTGCTTTGTCATGCAGCACTCAGCTCTCCTTGTCCCAGCCTGAGGGGAACATGTGTTCAACAGCATGGTGGAACTTTCATCACTGACTCACCAACACCTGACAGAGGTCTTTATTAGTAGCAGAATGTAACCTGAACCCTCAGACCTGCACTGCAGATATTTATGGATGCTTCACTTTCTTCCCAGCATATTAACTTTAAACAATTTTACCTATTCATTTTAACTCCGGACAGTTGTGATGACATTGCTAAAATCCTGGGACATGGCAGTATCACTGCATGATATTTCGCTAAACCACTTAATTTTATAAGTGAGAGCCCCATAGTGTCAGTAGTGATCCCTCATTGAACAACAAACCTTTGTGCATTCACACCTATGACAAGTACATTTTCCGTGTTTCTCACCCTGTCTACTTCTTAGTGTTGCAATATTATATATCTTAAAGGAACACGCCACCGTTATAGAATCTTCCCTTATCTTAGATTAGTTGATACATACTTCACTTTGCGTGTGCACTCACTCACTCTGGTGTGCAGCGCTGTTTTATTAGCATTTCGCATAGCCCAGTACTTTCCTTGGGGTCCAAACAGGTGAAGTTATAAGCGCCCAAGCACTTCCAAGTTTTTCCTATTTAAAGAAGGTTACATGAGTAATTATATGACCCAAGTATGGTTGCACAAAAAAAAAATGTGGTGATTTGCTAAGCGGATAAATAGGAGAACTATAATGTATGGCGGAATTACACTTGGGAGAACTTCAACGCTGGCGCAGTACTGCGCCGGTATACATGTTTTCGCCGACATCAGAGCCGAAGCACGCCTCCAAGTGTAATTCCGCCATACATTGTAGTTCTCCTTTTTATCCGATTAGAAAATCCATACTTGGGTCATTTAATTATTTGGTGGCATGTTCCTTTAAGGATTAAGTTTGAGATTTAGGAATATGGCAACTATTACTAATATTATTTCTGATAGAAATAATGACCAAATCCACTAAAAATAAAACTCAAGGTGTAATAAACCAGAATTATCCCATAAGGTATAAGGTATAAGGTATAAGAAGCATAAAAAACATAGATGACAGGTGAAGCTTACCCTCCTATTTCTAAGTCATAAAGAAATGTTACGGTCATGCGTATCATGCAAAGACGGGACCCTGTGGTTGCTTGGATTATCTTCTTTTAGTAATTTTCCCCAGTTTAGTGCACTTTGTAGTATACTGTAACATCATCTAGTGAATTTACCAGCCTTATCTGGAGTGTCCTACCCTCCTCTAACATGTAAGGGGCTGGGATTATCACAGGATTAAGGAGACAGACACAACTGACTGAATTTAAAAAAAGAAATCCAGATATTATTTGAATTTGAATGGCAATGTCTGGCCCAACATGATGAATACAAAATGATTTTGGAACATATACAATAGGACTTTACACTAGTGTTTCCCAGGCTTAATTTATATTCACATGTGTATATGTATATGGCTATTTCAGCAGCCTATTTCCTTATGTATCCTAATGATTGAGTATCACTTCGAACAGCATCAGTAAGACCACTACTCAGATGTGAGAGAGAGAGAGATGGCGATAGAGAGAGATAGAGAAGTGTCCTCTCTTCCAGCCTAATGGACCTCCAGTCTATCAGCCCATGTCAGTGTCATCTCTCACCAGGGCTGAAAATGGCCTGTGAAATCAAAGCCTGTCTTACAGGAAGTGTCATCAATGCCACTCTTAATTCGTGCACCACTGCCACGGTAGCCATAGCCCCAATTTTCATTCTTCAATCTATCACTCCACTTCTTTCTCTCTCTCCCACTCTCCCTGGGGATATGGCATGTGCCTCTTCAACACAGCAGAGGAAACCTAAAACAAGAGGGATTCTATTAAAAGGTGTCAGCCAGCAACCAGATATCAATAACCTCCATGTATGCAGAGCAGAGAGCAAACCCCTGGGAATCTGCGGTTTCAATTGTGTGTGTGTGTCTGTGTGTGTGTGTTTGTGCGCGCATGCAGCATCATGTATCATGTCTCGTATTTGTGCCATTAAGCATTCTTGATGTTTGAAATGATACCAGGTCAGCTAATTGTGGCAGTATTGAACCAAACAGACGTGTTTCTGCCTCATATTTTCTTAATAAGCGGGAATTTTTTTTAGCTCCACCGTACACATGTGGTTTGAAATTTTCACCTCAGATGCTTATGTTTAGAATCATTGATATACTGTACACTGTACATGATCAGCTACTGCCGTTATCATTCATCACTCATAAACCCAACATCTTACCAAATGCTGAACTCCCTCTGTCCCACAGTGCTCTCTGATTCTGCAGGATGGCTTTATTATGCATGCCAATCACAGTGAGAATTAGGCCCCATTGACTGGGCAACGGCCTCATCTGTCTCCTAATTAGCATAAAAAAGGAGCTTTCTCACAGACTACTCAGCAGAGCCTACAGCCCTCCTGTGGCTAACACATAGAGTATTTCCAACATACTGTGTTTACTTTGTCTCTGCGTCGCATCGTATTCATATGATGTGAAATTAAGTCAAAGGATTTCTTTTGCAGTATCAGTAATATAACATTTTTACATCATAAAGCAGATAAAAAGTTGTCAGAAAACTATGGTGGTCTTACCAGTGTTCAGTTTGTCCATTCTGGGCTACTGTAGAAACATGGTGGACTCTGTTAAGAGGAAACACAATAGCCCAATCCCAAAATGCCCCCTATACACTAGCCCTTTGTATGTTCTCACGGCCATAGGCTCCTCCATATTACGCGCCATCCCAAAGTGGACCGTTCAGCCCTTCGACAGCGGGTTTGTATTGATGCACACTTAAGACAGATTTAGCAGGAAGAGCAATGGCAAAAAATACAGGAGGAAACAACAGAAATTTAAGTTCTGCTTGTGTCCAGTATGTCCCTCACGCCTTTCTCACACTGACAGAAAATAAAACAAAAGTCGGCGTTTGGAAAGATATTGAAAAAAAGACAAAACGAACAAATTTTACTCTATGATGATGTTTGGTTTGAATTTGCATCCCTGGCACCTCAAAATGTGAGAGCAACTCACAGCAAAATTCATATTGCTTCATTTGTTTGATTAGAAATGTCAAATGGTACTGGGGTTGAAAGACTTGTGAAAAGAGTTAAAATGATTTGAGGTATAATGTTGCTCGTCCTTCACAGGAGGCATCTTTCTGTTGCCATGGCGACAAGTGCTTCCGTTTTCCGGTGGCATGAGGAGGGCAACCCATACCTGCTCATCTTATTTATACCCTCCCCCGTCAGTTAAAGTGCTCTCTACAGCTGCGAGTATGACTTCATTTGGAGTGACACTCGATGGTGAAGGGCTAGTGTTATATAGTGTTATTCATTATACACTAATGAAAACATAGTTCTGAACATTACATTGCTTTTCTGCTAATAGATACCATGAAATAATACACACCATTCCTTTAAGTGAGCATTAGTTTATCATCTTGCTTCCCATTACTTTTTACTGTAACTCTCTATAACAGAAAATTAGGTTTCCTTAGTTCAATAACAGTAGACAAACTTTTGTTTTTAGTTGAAGTATCATTAGCAGTAGCATAGACCACCAATTCTGTCTGTCGGTCTGCAGAAGCTGACCTCTGACCTGGCTGGGAAGGAGCAGCAGAAAAAGGTTCTGGAGATGGAGCTGGAGCAATGGAGGCAGATCACATTACCTCAGCAAACTGTACCAGCAGCAGCAGCAGCAGTAAACGTGCAGTGCTCCTGCCAGGGCAGGACCATGCCCACTCCGGCTAATCCAGCCCTCCAGGCCCTGGAGGCTGAGGTCAAACAACTTCAAGCCAAACTTAAGGTTTGTAGTAGTGCTGTAAGTAATTTAGAACTGTGGGGTTAATGAATGGCCTTCCTGCTTTGTCTTTTTTGTTCATGCCTTATGACATAAATCTCTTAATAGGATGATGGTATTAAGGTTGTGTTCATTTCCAGTTTTGTGCCAAGCTCGAGTGGATTATACCATGAAAAACAAGAAAAGGATGTTTTCATTGTGTTCATTTCCATCTTTTAAGGCAAGGTTATTAACAAAAGTAAGAAAATTGAGTTTAGAAATTGAGAACGTTTCAGTTTTGTCACCTTTTATTTGCTATTCATTATGAAATATCAAACAGTCTGCCAGTTTTAGAATATGCAGCAGAATATGCTGGTATGTGGATCAAAAAATATATATCCCTGGTATTTGATCAAATATTGATATTTCTGAGTCACTTTGCCTGACTGCTTTAAACAATCCTCTGTCCTTAAGGAGTTTAGAAACTCAGAATGAAACTCTGTCAAGGTTTTACTTTGAAATCATGTAGCATAAAAAAACAAATTCTTGAGCCTTTCAATTTACACTCAACATCACCTGAAATTGCATGTGATTTCGACATGAATTAGCATTTCTTATCATTTGATCCCATTACGGAGCACCTGACAGAAAGATGAAAAATGGGGAATAACAGTAGAGACGTGCCCTACATCATAGGGAATGAGGAGTGAGAGGTACCACAGTACTATCACCTCCTCCACAGCCAGCTCGTCAGTGTCACCGAGCAGATTGCTGCTGTCATTACACACAGCAGAGGAAGTCATGTTAGGTGACAGCAAAAGGGAGAGGCGAGGGATGCACTATGGGGGTGCACGCACTGAGCGAGCGTACTGTCAAAAGCGTGTACTGCTACAGTTCCCACAAGAGACACAAGGGCCTTTAAACCAAAGTGAACATGCATGTTCAAATAGCCATCAGATGAATGATCAGAAGTGAAGCTGTCATCATGAGCCATATGTCACAATGCAGAGATGATATTAAGAGGAAAAAATAAAAAAGGCAGTCATTTGAATAATATTAACTAAATGCTGCTGTTGTTATACCGTGAAACATATTAGTCTTTGTTTTACTATAGGTATAGTCCCCAAAAAAAACATTCCATAGTATAGGTCTATACATTTTTATTTTTGCCCATTACCCTTATCTCAACCACTTTGAAAAACGCTGCTTTCCTCTTAACCTCTTTTAGCACCTTCCACCCTCCCGCTGTAACTATAATGAGGAGGCATGCTGTGCCTGACCTGTCATCAGCCACGTCGTGAAAACCTCCATCCCCCCCCCCCCACCCACACACACACACACACACACACTTAAACACATTAACAAACACACACACACCGTATGCCCTCCCCCCAGAGTGCAAGTGCGGAGGTCACAAGGCAGGTGGCAGCTAACAAAGCCCTGAGAGGCCAACTCCAGGAGAAGGAGGACAAGCTCCACCAGCTGCAGGACAAGTTAGTATCACACCTTTTTCTTTTCTTCATTAGTGTTAGTTCTTTCTCTTTGTTTCTTTCTTACAGTTGCACTGCAGTACAGCTCTTAGTTTTCCCTTTTTCCCCCCACCTCTCTGTCTTTGTCTCTCATCTCCTTGTGTCTCTGTGTGCATCTTCACACATTCCCTACAGCTTCCATCTGCAGTGCTTGATTCCACCATGTGGCAGCACTCTGTCTGCTGCACTTCACTTGCAGGCATGCTTCTCCTCCGCATGAATCATTTGTGAAATTATGCATGTTCTCATGAGTGATTGAATAAGTAAAAAAATGACTGAAGGAATTAGTGTGTATGCATGCATGTGTACATGTGGGTGTCTTGTGTGTCATGTAGGGTGGTGTTGCTTATGTGGGTAGCTCACGCGGAGTGCTGATCAAAGCAGTGTATTGATTGTTTGCGTGCCGCAGGAGGGACCGTTTTGGCCCATGACACTAAAACCCACACACCATCACTCTGGCCTGTGGGCCACAAGCCCTAATGAGTTACATAGTTCACCTACTGTAGCGCTCACCACATTACATAGTCCGAATGTACAGCTATAAACACTGTTCAGATATAAACAGCGTTGTGAAAGGCGTATAGCAGCGCTTTGCATTTGGATATCATCTGTGAACTGAGGGAAAAGTATAAAGAACAACTTGGCTTTCCTCCCTGTAGTTCTCTTTGTCTGGTATGCTGTGTCCTCTGCCTGGCATTCTCAATAATGCATCCAGGGCATGTGTACAATCACAGCGTGTATGTGTTTGTGTGTGACCAAAGCACAGCGGATCACAGCCAGACAGAGTGAACATCCCTCAGCTGAGTTTCCACGACAGCCTCAGCCTCTCCTCTGGCTCTTGTCACACACTCACTCACACATTCACATGAAACTCACCGTCTCTTCTTGCCTACCTCTCCATTTGCCTCCATGGAGGGACCCCTTCTCAGAATGAAAGACATGTCTAGACGTCTCTGAAATATACATCTCGGCACACACACAGGGAGCAAGGCTGCTTCGCCTTAAAGAAGAGAAGGGGGGAAAAAAGAAATGAATTTCAAAGTATACCGGCATGTCCTCAGTCAATATCCGGCACTATGGCCCTGCCTTATTTATGAAGCTGCTTCTTTCATCTTTAGCCCTGTTGTCTATCAGCCACATGAAACGTCCACCAGCACTTCATTCTTAACAACATACACAGAAATGTGCGCTCTCGCTCTCTCTTACGCACACACACTTCAGACCACTGACTGTTATCATTACAATACACGCATGTTTGATGAACAATATTGCCAACAAGCGCAGAACAAAGGGAACAAACGTACTAGTGATTGGGATATAGTTTGAGGCTCTCCTTCTCTCTTTCCACTAACACTCATAAATAGAGATCACACACTCCGGCAGAAGCTCCATATATCCTTCATTCTTTTTTATCCTCTATTCTTTTTGGGGTGCAGAAGAGGAGAACATCTAAAATAAATGTTGTCAATCTAATTGCCATTAGCATTGGGGCAGAGGGAGCTTGCTGGGGCTCTTATTGCTGCTCTCCGTCTTTAAGTCAACACCAGACAGTCATCTGAAAGGTTCAATGTGGGTTTTCTCATTAATGGCCAAATCCATGGGGTAACCAGCCAGCGCTACTTTCCCCCAAAGACCCCAGGCTAGACTCCTCTCATTTAATTTAATGTCACTCCAATAGGACAAGCTCACATTTATTTAGCCAGTCCGCCCTCAGGCATTTGTCCACCTAGGGAGACAGGGACATTTACTTACACGAAAGCATTTGCTCTAGTGTTTCGTCATCTGTTTATTCAAAACACACAAGCCATGATGCATGTGGGAGCTAAGCGATCTACTTCATCTTTGAAATGAAAAAAAAAAACAGCAAAAACATTTTAATTAACTGCATCCTTATGATCTTTATTCTATTTGTTCAAATTCCCAGAGGTACATGCAACCATGAAAAATGCCTCATATTTGCCTTTTATGAAAGCAGAATAAAATATACTAACATACTGAGCCCATTTAAAACAAGGCCTCACTGATGTTGAAATATTAAACATGTCAATAAGGCAGGTTATCAAAAATATAAAGTGACACCTGGCGCATGTTAAGACATGATCAGCTTACTATATGGAGACTTTGCCTCTCTTTAGGGAAGCGTTATCAGTACAGCACAACAAACAATATTTTTTGGACCATATTCCCTACGTAATCATGTCAGTCCCTCTGCAGACATGTTTTTATATGTGACTGGTGTAATGTTGAGCTGAAAATAATAAACATTTCAATACTTCATTGCAGTCTCAAGTAGTGTCACTGCTGATTGGAAATGCAGTTTGTCAAAAAGGACTCCCCAGTCACACTTAGTGTGGCATTCCCCACCAGAGCACTTGTTCTAATATGTGCCAGTTGGAATTATATATGCATCCTTATTTCACCCCCCTCCATTTACCCGAACAGCATGCCAGTGTATTTAGTTGTCATAATGAGCTGTCATGCCTGATGCACTGCATGGGGACACTGAGCCTGCCAGCTTTATATCTGTGTGTGTGTGTGTGTGTGTGTGTGTGTGTGTGTGTGTCCATGTTTGTTCTCCTATGTAGATACTGTATGTGTGCCTCTGCAGGAATGTGAATATCTGTGTAGAATGCACACTCATTTTACTTTATACCATATTTGCGGGTGTTTTCAGGGTGAGCCACACGGAGCGAGATGTGAGCATGAAAAGGCAGCTGGTGGAGGACTTGAAGACAAGACTGAAGTTCCTGCAGGAGATGGAGAAAAGTTACCGTGGACAAGTGGAGGAGCTGGAGAAGAAGGTACAATTAAAATTCACCACAGCTGGCCCCATTGTTATGTCACTGAATTAGTTTGTACAATGACAAAGAAAATGTGTGCTCAGCATCTCTCATCTATTGGATATTATGTCTCCTGGCTAACTTAAGACAAAAATAGTTAATTTTATTACTGCTACGTTATCTTACAGTATAGCTACTTAACTGATTTGAAGGAAATATATTACTATATGTAACTTTTAGTACATCCCTCACAACAGTCTCATTTTTTACCTTCCTGTTTCCACTTTACTCCAACACTTTACAGGTGAAGACTTTATCAGAGGAGGCCACCAACAGGAAGGCCCTCATTGATTCCCTGAAGAGGAGACTGAATGCTGCAACCACAGAGAAAAGCCAGTTTGAGTCCTCCTGTAAACAACTGAAAGAGAACCTGGACAAAAAGGTAGGAAGCAGCCACATTGAAATTCTCACTCAAATAATATCATATGGAATGTTTATTTATGTTTTTGAATAATTGGTTTTGTGCTGCAGCACTTTGAGCAGTTAGAGTCAAGTTCCCAGTTCAATTATTAACACTTGTCTCTGTCCACTCTCATAACTGCACTTCAAAACATTGTTATTGTATCAGATCACAAGTACAATTAGATAAGAACTCCCCCGTTATTTTTATCAGCTTGTACCCTTCCTCCTTGTAGTATTGGTAGACTTGTTTTTATGTTAGATAGCTGTTAACAAAGCATCGCAATGTCATCATGGATTGGCTGTGATTGCAAAGACGTCATGACAGCCTGCTTGTTGATGAGTCGGGCACGCTTTGGCCTGACTCAGAGCTGGTCCATCTATTGCATGTCTTGGCACACTAAAACTTGTAATGGTCAGTGTGCCATGGTTTGACTCAGCATGGGACAAATTTGATTCTGTACATTCTAAAGGTTTGCCTTCACCTGACCTATTCTGCCCACAATTTTTCTTTACAGGAGCAGCGCATGCATGCCTTGCAGGCTCGTGTGGGAGCCAGTGAGCAGGCTTTGGCTGCACTGGAACAGACAGCCACTGAGCAGATGGAGGGGTTGACCCAGCAGAGCTCCCATGCTTTGGACAGGCTTCAGAGACAGTTAGGTCAAGCCTACTCCCAACTGGAGCAGCTTCATTCTTTCATCAAGGTACTGTACTAAAGGAGCAAGGAATCATAGTCCAATGAGATTATTTAACTTGTCCTAAACCAATATGGTGTGTGCGTGTGCACGCGTCATGGAGAGAAAGTTATCTAGCCTTCTTGGACTTCGATATTAACTTGGTGTAGAAACATGGATTAGGAAGAACAGCCTGTCTCATGTAAACCTGAGTGGTCCTCTGAAGACATTTTGAGATTCTGACAAACTGTCAGTGTAGGAAAGGGAGGCAGAGCTTTGCCTGGTCTGTTGTTGGCAGAAGTCACTGAGGTTGAGCCCAGAGTAGAAGCATTGCTTCTTGGATGGTTCGGACATCTGATCAAGACTTCAGCTTGATGCCTGCTTGTGTCCATGTGCATATTCAGGGAATGTCCTCCAATCTGTGGATTGGGTGGGACGCAAGTCATCATCCAATTGTGAGAGACACCGGCCATCACTGTGAGAATACTGAGTCCAACGGGAAAGGAGGCTATTGTCTTTGTCTAGGCCTAATCCATCACCTTGAGGTGTGTATATGTCAGTCTGTGTGTGTCTGGCAGAGACTGATAAAGACTGTCCATCAGCGCTGCTCAGCTGACACCTGTCTATCAAAGGAGGAAACAGCTTGGCAGAGAAAGATAGTGATGGTAGAGCATTTGCACACACACATAAATCAAAAGGCAGATCAGAGACACAGATTGTTGCTTCTGTCCTCACAAAGAGAAATATTAGATAAAACTATTCTTGTCATTGTATGGCTCACTTGCCTCTGAAGATAACTGGAGGTGGATAAGATGCATTTTACCTTCTTTCCTTTTTCCTAACCTCTGATTTCTCTCACACATTTATATCATAAGGAAGACACACATGCATGCAATCTATCTCTAATTGAGAGGCTGCATTACACGTGAAAGCACACGTGTGTAGAAATGTGTAAAAATACAGTTCACGCTTGTATAACTCTTCTCTTCCATTCCCATAACCCAAGGTTGGTGGGGCCATTGTGTTGTTGTTGAGGATTCACATCATTGTTTGCCTCCCCCTGGCTCCTGTGATTCCCTATAAGAACAGCGAGCCCTTTGATTGGACTGCCTGACGTCCGGAGGAGATTTACTCTTGTCATGTATTGATCAGGACCGGAGGGCTGTGTGTGTGTGTGTGTGTGTGTGTGTGTCTCTCTGTGTGTGTGTGTGTGTGTGTGTGCGTGCGTGCGTGCGTGCGTGCGTGTGTGCGTGCGTGTGTGCGTGCGTGTTTATGAGCTTGTTTTTGTTCTTTGTACTTGTATGTGCTGTGTGTGTGTGTGTGTGTGTGTGTGTGTGTGGAGTTTTTTTTCTTTATTGTGTGCCAGCAAACCCTTTTGGCCCCTGCACACGCCCCAGGCTTTAAGCACTGCTGTTGAACTGCTAAACAGTGGCCCTGCATGTAGTGACTACTCCACAACACACAGATACACATTCAGACACACACACACACACACACACACACACACAGTAGTAAAGGTAGCTCTCTGCTAAGGAATATTTTGGCTTGTCATCCCTGATGAAATGTACAAGAATGTGGAGAGTTTGAGTATTCTTTTAAAGGAATATCTGACTAATTATGTGAGATTTCCGTCTCTCTTACATAACAATGATGTAACAGTACATTTACCTGTGATTTTGCTAAAGATTTTACTTTAAGCAAGTTTGGAGGGTATGTGAACAACAACACTGTTTAACATCAGTGCCTTCCTAATCCAACAAAATGAAAGCTTTTCTCTCCCTCTTTTTCTTCCCCCCGCTCTGCTCTTTATGTTTTTGAATGGCCCTTTGTGTCCTCATGTGTGTGAAGAGGATCAGAGGTAGCTAGTTATTAAAGAGGATATCTTTTTGCTGCTCATTTGATCCCCATCTCTATACCCTAATCCTCGTCCTGTCTAAATTGCTCCTCTGGCAATTGTGATTGTGTACTAGGAAAGCTAAGAGCTCTTAACAAACACACACAGACACAACACCTTCCATGCATGCATGCATTTGATTAGCGTGTGTGTGTGCGTGTGTGTGCGTGTGTGTGTGTGTGTGTGTGTGTGTGTGTGTGTGTGTGTGTGTGTGTGTGTGTGTGTGTGAGAAAATGCTTGCCTATCCCCCTCCCACCCTTTGTCTCTCCCAGGGCTCAGAATGAGTGATAAATTCACCCCTTAATCTCTTTCTGGATGCTTCCACATGCAGGGTTTAGGTCAATTGAATGTAACCCTTGACTAGTGACAGTGAATATCTATTAGGCTGTAAATAAAAGAATAGGATCTCTGACTGTTAGTTAATGAGCTGTGTATTCCTTAAGGGTAAACACAGCTCCCGGATCACCAAAAAAGAGCTGAGACTGCCTTCGTCCAATCAAAGGTGGACAGTGGTTATGATTTCTGATCAGTGCTTCTCTGCTTGTTTTACACCTATGTACATGGATTTAGTTGGCCACAGATGAAACTGGATTTAAAATTCAATTAACTAAATAATTAAACTGTTCCTACTTCTGTTATCCAGAAGGAGCAAGTCAAAAATCATCTGGACTTGCTGACATCATAGGCAGTTCACACATTTCTTGCTGTGACAGATTGGTACATCAGACTTGAGGTTCGGAGTTGTGAGTTGATTTATTTATAACCCACGGTGTTTTTAATGTGTATGGGCTTTATATAACATGATGCTGTTGGTTTTCCTCTGTCTCCTTTAGAGTTCTGAATGTCTTTACTCTGCTTGTGTATATTTGATGTTGCTAATCACAACACTTCATGTACTCCAGCTGCAAGCCTCCAACCACTCGTTCAGTGCTGTCCTACGAGAACCACCTCTTGCTTTGTAATCTGCACCTGGTCCACCTGTGTGAAATTAAGAGAGAGGAGTATGTTTGCCGCAATTCAACACTGTTCACGTGTGATTACCCTTGTTACTGTAATGCACTTGAGTGTTTTTTCGTATGTTCGTACTTGTGTTTCTGTACGTGTGCACACACTGTACTTCTTGCTTGCTTTGCTTTATTGTGTAGCACTGTCCAAGAGCGGGTTGTTTCTTTTTTTTTTTATTTTGTTTTTGTATACAACGAGTTCTCCTGTCTCCAGCTTTCTCTCATCTGACCATCTATTCCAAGGTCAGCTTTTCAGCAGGCTTACAAGGGAATGATACAGAAGATTATTGCCTCGATCAATAAGCTCAAAATGAAGCAAAGGGGAGTTTACTTTATTGACTTTTTCGTGTACAGTGGCAGTTTTAACATTTAATTGTCTCTCTGTATTTAGCGCAAACTCCCATTTAGTGCCCGACAACTGTGCCATCCCAGGCCTTCCTCGTCTCGCTTGCCATTCACTCGGGCACCATTTGAAACAGCCCCTTGTAGCTTAATTATTAACTGTGTTATGCTGCCCTGTTGTACTGTGAGACATTCAGAAAGCAAATAAATAAATGAATGGCTGTATTTTCAGTAGCTCTCTGTCTTTCCCTCTCTGTTGCATGATTCTGTGTCTGTGGAGATTTTAGCAAAACTTGGGATACGTTTGCTATCAAAGCTATGTTCCCTCAGCTTTCAATCGACAGGGCAACAAACCCTCAGGTCCACATTCCTACAAGGGAGTGTGAGGCGAAACCGAAGAGAATCTGAGTGTGTCAAACTCAATATTCCTCCATAATGTACTAGGCCGCTCTGGCGCATGCTTGATCAATTTCATTTATTCATCTGCCAGGCAGAGCTATCCCTCTTGTTTTTCTATAACCATTTCATCATCCTCTTCTTTTTTATGCCTTCTTCTCTTCCCCCTTCAGGCCTTGGCTAGTGAAATACTTTTAGACGTTCAAGAGGTCAAGCAGCAGTTGATGAAAAGGAGGAGGTTGAGGCAGGCCAACACTGTGGTGGCAAAGGGCGGCCTCTCAGCCAAGTCTATGATCAAAGCCAGGTCCGTCGCTGCCTCCATCCTCAATATGTCAGAGAATGATCTTGCGGACATAATGGACACTGACCAGGTAAGGCCAAGGGACAGTGGGTCAACACTTTATATAAACTCTAACTTTAGGATCTATATCAGGTTTAGATTACCCCTGAGCACATACCTATAATAGATTTTCTGCACAATAAAATATTGAAACATCATAAAAGTTTAGAGAAGGTTTTGTTTAGTGATTGCACCAGACGAGTGGGAAAGACATTATATCATCAATAACAATGTGTAGGTTTGGGTATCTTCTTTGTCAAACAGGACTAAATGACTTGCTCCTGTAACTTTGGCCTATTGTCTGGCAACAGATGCTGCCGACTGGCATTTATTTCTTTCTGTTCTGAGTGCATATTGCCTCTTTCTAACAGTATGTAGCTTTGCTGGAAATCGCTGACCTTCTGTTATTGATGGGTATATGGATTCTGGAAAGCAAGCAAGGTTAAGCACCAAATAAAGGCAAACCACACAGCAAGGCATGTCACTAATAAGTTGGGAAGTGAGTTGCAGTGCAACAGAGAAAAATGTGGCTTCACATTTAAAAGCGGCCTTCTTGCTCTCGACAAGATCAAAAATCTGTCAACACACGCAGCGCCAATCGACTTGATATAAGATTTAATACGGCAAGTTGAGTGAGTACAACTTCCTCCGACTGAAAGTAGGCATTGAACTGAAAATCCTTGCTATTGACTGTCAGTCCTTTTGCAAAAGTCAGAGTTTCACACTATTTTCCAACTTGGTGGACCCCTCCTCTACCATAGATCATACCCAGCTATGTCATCAATTAGCAATCCCATGTTACAATCAAACTCCCATCCCCAGGGACTTCTTTCCATCTATCACAAGATGAGAGAGGGTGCTCCAGGCACTTACTCACACTTGAAACCAATTTTTGCCCTTTGCTGCCCAGCTCCACCCAGAAGATGACAGGGAACAGTTTCTCACTTGACGAAAAGTCCCCCTCATCAGAGCTGAAACCTCTGTGTGTTAAAACACTCTCTGTTCCTCGCCGCCTGTTTTCTCTGTCGTGTTAATGGTGGTTAATGCTGCTTGGTGCCCTAACCTAAGGGGGTGTTTGTCCTATTTTTATTTACTGAACATTCATACATCACAGCGCTGTCGAAAAATGCACGCACCAACAAGAAATGTTTTGTCACAGTGACGTATGTGTTACTGGGTGTGATTTTGAATGTCAGAAATTGATCGTGAGATAAGTGGATTATTCTGTACAGATGTATGTTTAAGTGTGTGTCATGGCTATTGTTTTCATGTGCACTAATTGAGACTCCTGCTGGACTCATTAACATATCTGTATGGAAGTGTGTGTCTATATGTACGCAGATGTTAGGCAGCTTGAGCTTGTAGTCAACGCAAACTTAAGTGCACTCTACTAAAACCAACCTGAAATTAACTGTGATTTAACTGTAGCTGTGCACACAAGGCGTCGATGGCTGTCCTTGACTAAGATACTCTTAGTCAACTAACACTCAGGATTCATCACAGCTGAGTTGTAGATTTAATCTGTAATATTGAGTTTCTCCACAAAGAATCACACAAAAGCACCACTTTAAATCTTGTGTGTCCCTGTGATGTGCTCATGGGTTTAACTGGAAGTAAGTCATTAGTGTGAATAAAATGGAAAAAAAACTACTAAGCAACTGAGACTAAAATTAATCCTAAATGAATTAATCTTAATTAATAATAAAGGGCGCCACCTGAGAGGATTCACTAGTTGCAAACATTTTTTTTAAAAAACAAAAAAATGGAAATTATGGGGTACAACTCTCCGTATTCAGAACTGAGACTGGTTTGTGACACGTTGTTGAAAATTATTTAAAATCTTTGTACAGAGTGGAAGTTTCATGATATTTATCTGAGAACTGTGATTTCTTTACCCTCACCCTCAAAGAAGTGTGCGGCGCTTTTGCAACAACTCTTCTAGATTGTGTGTATTTCTTTGGACTCGAGGACGCGCCATGAGGTTATCAGGATGTCCCAGCAGTGTTCAACAAGTTCAACACATAGCGAGGGTATTCATTTATTCACTTGGTTGTGTGAGACCAGCTGCTGAATGAGAACTTGGAGCTTAATAGGATTGCTTTTTACTCTTCATTTTTACTTTTAAATGAGAATACTCCACTGCCAACATAGCTACTTTTCAATAGTTTGGCAGATTTCTCTCATCTACAGTATTTGTAGTCTTTTTAACATTTTACTGCACCAGTACTTGGTTTTGAAACCAGTGCATTTTTGAATTTCTAAATGAATTATTCCTGGTTGTGATTTTATACAGTACAGATGGCCATGTAATTACCATCATCTTTTCCAAAAGCTGCATATTTAAGCATTAGTCTTGGTCTGTTGATTTGTCCCTGCAAGGAAATCAGAGCTTTTGCTTTAGGTGTTTTTCTGTATAGAAATGCGGTTGTGCTTTTTCGTGGGAATGGGGAATACATTCACTTGTTTTTTTTTTTAATTTATTGATTGATTTTCAGACAAACTTATAGCTGCTTCCTTAAGTACACGCACATATACAAATACCCACAAAATCAATGTATGTATATAGATGCAAAGAAGGCGTATTAATGTGCTCAAACATAACTACTGTACATGCTTACCCACATGTATCACGCTGCACACTGTTATTTGCCTCTGTCCAATCCATAGCTTGCAACAGAGGACCAGAGAGGGTCGAGCAGCTTCAGGCTCCCCAGGCAACTTGTTGTGGAGTTAATGATCCAGATGTAATAAGGCTGTAATTGCCAGGCCAGTTTGTTTTGCTCCTAATGTTTGATGGAGGGTCAGTGCTTTGTTATATATCTACCAAGGGCGGGCAAGCACATTCACTCACATGCACAGTTCCACACCTCATGTTCACCCCTGCAGGATGCTTGAAGGTGGTAGTCACAAAGAGGCTTCCCTCTCTCACCCTCTTTTTCCTCTCTGGCTAAACAGCCCTGGTCTCTACCTACTTCTCACCCACCTAGAGCAACAGGCACAATTAGGCATGCACTGAAATTAGCCTAGACCAACTGTTACCATCAGGGATCACACATAGAGGGTGCCAGGAGGCTGGGGAACACGAGCTTAATCCAAATGTCACCCCTGCAGATCTTACTCATCCAGCAACTCCTGTGTTTAGTGAGGTAAATAGTTTTTTTTTTTGGGGGGGGTTGGAGTTTGGTCTGGTGACTATGAAGTTAAATTTCCTGTCAGTGAATGATGAAGTAAAGCAGTGAGAAATATTGCAAATATAGCATCTACTTACAGTTATATAGATATAGATTTAAAATACTGTTTCTGCAATGCCGGTCCACAGCCTTTTTACCTCGTCATCAGAGAGGGGACCTGAAGCTGTAAAGAAGACAAAGTATACTAAAGAAGTATACTAACTAAATATCCTTTCGGTTATTTCCAAACTTAGCACAGCTAACTTTGATTCAACTAGTGCTACCCTTCATATTATTCATAATTCTTGATTAGCTTGGCTCAGCTTACTTTGGTAACCTACAGCAATGCTTTTTGCAATGGCCGAGTGGGCGTTTCCATTTGAAAAAACTGAGCAGAACGCAGCTGGAACTACCCTTTAAGAGGATTTTATTACCACTCTGGCTATACAACAAAACCAATAAATATCACAAATAAGGAAGTGAAAATATATATATTCTCAGCTGAAGATCCTAAAATATGTATGTGATCAGATTTTTGTTCTTGTTCTGTTGCATTTGTTCATCTTGACATTGATTAATATTGTTATGATTATTGCAGTGCACTGTGGTGAAGAGGACTCTTTCAAAGTTTACATAAAGTCTACATGAGCCCCCTTGTGGACTCAAGGTCCCGTGCTTCACAGGACTTTGCTAGTCAAGTCCACCAGTGTGCAAGTGTGGGGATTTCTAGATTCAGCCACACACACACTTTTCTCCCCTCCTGCCCTCCTTGCACTACAAGGAAGTCTCATCACATCATTTGGTGCCGCAACACCTGGGGTTTGACGGGAAGAGGTAGCGCATTAGTGCTGAGGTGTACATGGCCACGCGGTTGTTCTTTTTTCTGATCATTAGTAGTAACAAGGCTACCACTCTGTAAGGTCTTTATACATGAGTAGCATGCAAACCTATACTGGCATACCTTGCCACTGAGTCTCCAGGGAGCTTCTTCAAGGTCCTGGCTGG